>PISX010002072.1:0-171857 GCA_004024625.1 Mellivora capensis | reverse complement strand
TGGAATCGATTCTCTAATTTCCCTTTCTGTATTTTCATTGTTAGTGTATAAGAAAGCCACTGATTTCTGTACATTGACTTTGTATCCTGCCACGTTACTGAATTGCTGTATGAGTTCTAGTAGTTTGGGGGTGGAGTCTTTTGGGTTTTCCATATAAAGAATCATGTCATCTGTGAAGAGAGAGAGTTTGACTTCTTCATTGCCAACTTGGATACCTTTTATTTCTCTTTGTTGTCTGATTGCTGTTGCTAGGACATCTAATACTATGTTAAACAGGAGTGGTGAGAGTAGGCATCCTTCTCGTGTTCCTGATCTCAACGAGAAGGCTGTGAGCCTCTTCCCATTGAGGATGATGTTTGCTGTGGGTCTTTCATAGATAGATTTTATGAAGTTCAGGAATGTCCCTTCTATCCCTATACTTTGAAGCGTTTCAATCAGGAACGGATGCTGGATTTTGTCAAATGCTTTTTCTGCATCAATTGAGAGGACCATGTGGTTCTTCTCTCTTCTCTTATTGATTTGTTCTATCACATTGATTGATTTGTGAATGTTGAACCATCCTTGTAACCCAGGGATGAATCCTACCTCGTCATGGTGGATAATCTTTTTAATGTGCTGTTGGATCCTGTTTGCTAGGATCTTGTTGAGAATCTTAGCATCCATATTCATCAGCGATATTGGTCTGAAATTCTCCTTTTTGGTGTGGTCTTTGCCTGGTTTGGGGATCAGGGTAATGGTGGCTTCATAAAAAGAGTCTGGAAGTTTTCCTTCTGCTTCAATTTTTTGGAACAGCTTCAGGAGAATACGTGTTATTTCTTCTTTGAAAGTTTGGTAGAATTCCCCAGGAAATCTGTCAGGTCCTGGGCTCTTGTTTTTTGGGAGGTTTTTGATCACTGCTTCAATCTCGTTACTAGATATCGGTCTATTCAGGTTGTCAATTTCTTCCTGGTTCAATTTTGGGAGTTTATAGTTTTCCAGGAATGCATCCATTTCATCTAGGTTGCTTAACTTATTGGCATATATCTGTTGATAATAGCTTCTGATGATTGTTTCTACTTCCTTGGTGTTAGTTGTGATCTCTCCTTTTTCATTCATAATTTTATGAATTTGAGTTTTCTCTCTTTTCTTTTGGATTAGTAGGCCAATTGTTCATCGATTTTATTGATTCTTTCAAAAACCAGCTTCTAGTTTCATTGATACTTTCTACTGTATCTCTAGTTTCTACCTCATTGATCTCTGCTCTAATCTTGATTATTTCCCTTCTTGTGTGTGGAATTGGTTTAATTTGTTGTTGATTCTCCAGTTCTTTAAGGTGTAGAGACAGCTGGTGTATTCTGGATTTTTCAATTTTTTTGAGGGAGGCTTGGATGCTACGTATTTCCCCCTTAGGACCACCTTTGCTGTATCCCATAGGTTTTGGAACGAAGTGTCTTCATTCTCATTGGTTTCCATGAATTGTTTAAGTTCTTCTTTGATCTCCTGGTTGTTCCGAGTATTCTTAAGCAAGGTGGTCTTTAGCTTCCAGGTATTTGCGTTCCTTCCAAACTTTTCCTTGTGGTTGAGCTCCAGTTTCAAAGCATTGCGATCTGAGAATATGCAGGGAATAATCTCAGTCTTTTGGTATCCGTTGAGTCCTGATTTGTGACCCAGTATGTGATCTATTCTGGAGAAGGTTCCATGTGCACTTGAGAAGAATGAGTATTCTGTTGTTTTAGAGTGGAATGTTCTGTATATATCTATGAGGTCCATCTGGTCCAAGGTGTCATTGCATGCTTTTGTTTCTTTATTGATTTTCTGCATGGGTGACCTGTCTATTACTGAGAGAGGTGTGTTAAGTTCTCCTACTATCAATGTATTCATATTGATATGACTCTTTATCTTGATTAATAGTTTTCTTATGTAATTGGCTGCTCCCATATTGGGGGCATAGATATTTACAATTATTAGATCATCTTGGTGGATAGTCCCTTTAAGGATAATGTAGTGTCCTTCTGTATCTCTGACTACAGTCTTTAGTTTAAAATCTAATTTATCTGATATGAGAATTGCTACCCCAGCCTTCTTTTGAGGCCCATTGGCATGAAAGATGCTTCTCCATCCCTTCACTTTCAATCTGGGTATATCCTTAGGTTCGAAATGGGTCTCTTGTAGACAACATATGGATGGGTCCTGTCGTTTTATCCAATCTGCAACCCTGTGTCATTTTATGGGCGCATTTAGGCCATTCTCGTTGAGAGTGATTATTGATAGATACGTTTTTATTGACATCATGTTACCTTTGAAGTCTTTCTGTAGATTGTCTCTATATTTCTGTTCAATGATATTCTTAGGATTTGTCCTCTTTTATAGAACCCCCCTTAATATTTTCTGCAGTGTCGGCTTGGTGGTAGCATACTCTTTTAAGCCTTGCCGGTCTTGGAAACTCTTTATCTCTCCATCCATTTTGAATGTCAGTCTTGCTGGATAAAGTATTCTTGGCTGCATGTTTTTCTCATTTAGTGCCCTGAACATATCTTGCCAGACCTTTCTGGCTTGCCAGGTTGCTGTGAACAGGTCTGATGTTATTCTGATGGGCTTTCCTCTGTACGTAAGGAGCTTCTTTGTCCTAGCTGCCCTCAAGAGAGTTTCTCTAGAATTATAATTCCTCATTCTTACTATCAGGTGTCTTGAGGACTTTCGAGAATCTAAAATCTTGGGTGGGGGGGACCGTTCTGCCTCTAGTACATGAACGCTGGTTCCATTTGCGAGATTGGGAAAATTTTCATGGAGAACTTGTTCCACTATATCTTCTAGACTTCTTTCTTTCTCCTCCCCTTCAGGGATTCCAATAATTCTGACATTGGAACGTTTCATGGCATCATTTATTTCCCTGATTCTGTTTTCCTGTCTTCTCAGCTGTTTGTTCCAGGCTTCCTCCTGATCCTTTCTCTCTATCTGTTTGTCCTCCAGATCACTAATTCTATCTTCTGTCTCAGTTACCCTAGCTTTTAGAGAATTTAGATTAGATTGGAACTCATTGAGAGCATTGTGAACATCATCCCTGGTGGCTTTCAGTTCTGCCCTAAGATTGTGAACATCATCCCTGGTGGCTTTCAGTTCTGCCCTAATCAATTCCATTTGGTCATCCATGGCTTTCTCCAACCTAGCTATTGCCTGGATAATTGTTAGTCTGAATTCCCTTTCTGACATATTGTCTATGTCGGTAGCCATTAGCTCTGTTGCAGAAGGCCCATCCTCTGAATTTTTCTTCTGCTGGGCATTCTTCCTTCTAGTCATTTTGGTGAGAGATGGGTGAATGGATGTAGCTGGATGTATTGACCATGGTGCAATCAAGGTGCACTCTGGAACGCTTCTGAGCAATCAAGATTCCCCACCCAAATGAAAGAAAAAAAGAAAGAGAGAAAGAAGAAAAAGAGAGAGAGAGAGAGATACAGGAAAAAGAAAGAAAGATAAAAGAGAAAGCTCAGCCCAAATGGGCCCCAAGATAAGGTTTGTGAAGTATACAAGGAAAAACAGACAAAAATACTGATAAAAGTATATGACAAGAGAAAAAAATATATATACATGTATATGTAGAAGCAAAACAAACAAACAAACAAACAAACAAAGAACCTCGTCAAAAAGAACCCCAAGTATAAGATTTATATACTACCAGGACAAACACAAATACACAGAAACACTGGTGGAAGAAAAAGATGAGAGAGTGGTTATAAATTCTCAGTGTGGGTGAGGAAGGTTATTTTGATTTTTCCCGGATGTATCTTGTTATCTTTGTTAAAGGACTTAACTTTCCTAAGATAATGGGAGATTAAAAATTGGTTTACCTGTAGGGGTAGCATTGATTGGGGAAAGGGGATTACCTTAAATTTAACTCTATATGAATATTAAAAAATAAAAATAAAGAAAAGAATGAACTAAAGTAAAATTTTAAAAAATTTAAAAAATAGAAACACAAAAGAAAAACACGGGTATATGTAACAAAAAGTTCAGGTTAAAAGGTTATTATGGAATTTGATGTACTGGACATCTCACTGTGATGGTAAATAGGCTAAAAAATTATCTGTATAAAACAATGAACCAGAATAGTGGGAACAAATTTTAAATAAAAGTTGTATCTATGAAGTAGTGGTGGTGGTTCTCTTTTGAGTTTTGTTTTGTTTTGTTTTTCCTGGTTGGCTTTCTGGGGGAGGGGCCTGCTGCGTGGGTTTTCAGTCAATGATGTTCCCTGAATTAAGTCCTCCCGCCCCCCTCAAGGGGGTGGGCTCTGAGGAAACCGGTTTTTCAGGCTTTTGTTCTCTGGAGGTTTTTATGTTTCTTCGTTTGTTTTCTCTCCCCTTGGCAGCTCTTGATGGTTCTTGGAGGTTTAGAGGAAAGCAAACTGCACCCCGACCTCCCTCTCAGAGAGAAGCCTCAGTCCGTTCCCCTCTGGGTGCTGCAAGGCACATAAGTGCCCCCTCGGCCACTTGCAGAGCACGTTCCGAGTCGCGGTCCCTGGGGACACAGGGACTCCTGCTTGTACCCACAACCACGACAGCGGCGGCTGTCTGGACAGCTCCGGACCCCAGAGAGGTTCCCAGCAGCGATCGCACCCTGAGATTTTCCCGCCGGCCCGGGCTGAGAGAGCCTGCAAATTCAAACTCAAGTCCAAATATAAACACTAGGATCTTAAATATTGCTTCACCTCATTAAGCAGCCTGGCTTCTTCATTAATTCCCAAATCCCAGCACTGTTTTCCCACAAGTAGGCATTTATCACTTTGTGCTTTTCTTTCCACTCTCATTTCTGAAAGAGTCTATCCGTACCATTCTCTTCAGATTTCACCCAAACCATTGGACACCCTTTTCTTCAATTCTAGTCTGTCGGCTCTTAGATTCATGAGTCCAAATCACATCATTGTGTGGATAACTGACCATTGTCTCAAAGTGAACATGCTTCAGATCAAACACATTTCTCCCAATGCAGTACAGTCTTTTCTACTCATTTTTTAATCTTTATCAAAGTCATAGAGGCTTAAAAATCTCTGTATGTTTTCAAGTTGGTTAAGGTAGAAAGAGATACAGAGTATGAACACTGGGTTTACTGCTGTGATTGAGTTCAGGGTATGTGCCAGGCAAAGTTCCTGCTTTCCTGGGGTTTAATTGTACCTTAGCTGGAGAAATAGATTCTGGACATGCAAATACACAAATATCTGCATAATTCAAACTTAATACTACTGCCATGAAAATTTCACATTCCTGTTAAATGGGATAACAAGGAGACTTTAATAAGGAAAAATTATTAAAAGGTATCAAGCAACATATCTCAAGGCAGTGACATCTAAGCAGAGACTTGGGTGATGACTATAATTCAGTGGATTTGGTGAGGGATGGCAAGCATGTGTGTATGTGTGGGTGTGTGCACATGCATGCATGTCAATGTGTATGTGTGTATGTGGTCTCTGTGTGTGCATGTTCAGTGGAGGACAGCATATGTGTGCATATGTGTGTGTGGTGTATGAGTGTATACATGTGTACGTGGCCTGTGTGTACATGTGTAGTGTGGGACACCGTTGTGTAGATATGTGTGCACGTGTGTGCATGTGTATGTGCATGTGAGTCTTGTCTTTAGTTGGCTAAGATGGAAAGCATTCTGAAGAATGATTCCCTGGTATTTTCCTTTCACACTTAACTTTGCAGATGGTGGTGCCCTTCACTAAGCATTGGAGAGGAAAAGAGGATAAAGACAATTTTGTCTTTCTTGAAATGATGTTTTTCAAAAATATTCCTACTGTTAAAATTCTGATCCAGGATCTAAATCTCATATCTTGTCTCATGTCTACACAATTAAACTGAAACAGCCAACTCACTTTTAATTTTAACTTTTCTTCATCTGCCAATTCCATATCCTTAGCCATGCCATTTGACATGGTTTGACCAACAGAAGATATCATGGATTCCTATTATTTTAGGGTAATATGTTTGTCTCTGGTGCCCTTGATCAACTGATCCTGCATGAATTGTGTCCTCAGTCCCTTAAGTCTTTCTTCTCCCTGTGGTGATGAGGCTGCAATCATAATATTTTTCACTTCTTCATATATATGAAGTTTGTTCCCAGCCCCCAGGAACTGATCCGTCTTTTCAAGCTCCCCCCACAGCCCCCACATGGATCCTCTTTCCTTAGGAAAGCCATGTTTATCTGTCAGGTCTCAGCTCACATATCCTTGAGATATTTTCCCTTGCTCTGTTCAATCTATGTGATGCTCCCTCATCATACCTTAAATTTTCTTTGATAGCAATCATTGTTGTAATGTCTAATTATGCATTTATTTGTGTATTTGTTTATTTAAAGTGTATTTTCCCCAGAATATAAGCAATATATATTTCCCCAGAATATAACCAAACACTATGAGAAAAGGACCTCTAGCTACTTATTTTATTACCAGGGTTCAGCACACACACGAGGTCCTCAATAATAGATGAAGAAGCTTGAGAAAAGCATGTTTCAAGGTCTCTTCATGTATACTGTGTGTTTATGAATCTTTGCACAAGTCTGAATACATGAATCTTTTTGTCAGAAATACTCTCTATTGTCCCTCTACCCATTCTATATTATATTATATTCATTCTTTTAAAATTCAAACCATGTTCAGATGCTTCATAAAATCTAACAGGATGTCTCAAACACATTTCTTCCTATCAATTTCTATGGCACTTGCCATCCATATCATATCATTAAATAATTATCCATATGTTTTTCTATGTTTCCTTGCCAAAACTTTGAACATGCGGTTGATGTCCTATGAATTCTACTCTTGTATATCTCTCAATACGTATAGAACTACATGGGATAAATGGTGCTTTATAAGGATTATTATTTTAATTTTTAAATACTTTATCTGTCATGACATTTAAGATATGAATGAAGTGTAGAAATTAGCAGGCCCAACGGTTGAATTAATTAAGGTCTCTAAAAGAAAATTTACATATTCAACAGAGGAATTGAGAAAAGTGATGGAGGGACAAATTACAAATGAAATCAAGTGGTGATGACCCTATGACCTTGCAATTGCACTACTGGGTATTTACCCCAAAGATACAGATGTAGTGAAGAGAAGGGCCATCTGTACCCCAATGTTCATAGCAGCAATGGTCACAGTCGCCAAACTGGAAAAAGCCAAGGTGCCCTTCAATAGACAAATGGATAAGGAAGATATGGTTCATACATACAATGGAGTATTACGCCTCCATCAAAAAGGACGAATACCCAACTTTTGTATCAACATGGATGGGACTGGGGGAGATTATGCTGAGTGAAATAAGTCAAGCAGAGAGAGTCAATTATCATATGGTTTCACTTACTTGTGGAGCCTAAGGAATAACACAGAGGACATTGGGAAAAGGAGAGGAGAAGGGAGTTGGGGGAAATCAGAGGAGGAGATGAAGCATGAGAGATTGTGGACTCTGAGAAACAAACTGAGGGTTTTGGAGGGGAGGGGAGTGGGGGGTTGGGTGAGCCTGGTGGTGGGTATTAAGGAGGGCATGTACTGCATGGAGCACTGGATTGTTATATAAACAATGAATTTTGGAACACTGAAACAATAAAATAAAATCAAATTAAATTAAAAAAAAAAGAAATCAAGTGGTGATGAAATGTACCTTGTAACCAGCCTGAGGGACAAGGAGAGGGAACAATTACCAACATGTGGAGTGAGAGCCCCAGTTCTTGCTTCAGCAATGGGAGAGACAATCTGACAGGAGCTATGGTCTCCAGGAAGGGAATGGAGCCACTGAGAACCCTTAGCCTTGCCAGCCAGAGACCCAGGGGACAAACACCATTCTCATTGTCCTTCCACCCCTACTCTCCAGCTAGTGATTCCCAGTAGCTGAAATTAAACTAAAGCCAGAGAGTAAATTCCCTTTGTTGTCAGAATGGTCAACCACCCAGGAAATGGAGCAAAGTGGAGATAATCTGATGGCACAAGGAGGATATCCAGGACATTGACATTTTAGTTTGGTGTAGTCTGGTAACACAGAGGCCCTGATATACATTGTATCAAGCAGGACAGAACTTTGTTTTTCTCCTTTGTAACTCTCTGAAGATGAGTGAGCCAGCCAGCACTGGTAGGGCGCCTCAGCCCTTCTAATCACAGTCTCTACCTCTGTGTCCCAAATGGCTGAGCCAGATCCTGCCACCAGTCATCATCCCAGGCAGCAGGAGTGAGGGAAGCAAGCAAGCATATTGCTTCGAAGAGCTTGGTGTGAAGGAGGCACCTATCACTTCTCACATCCACTGCCCCATCCAAAGTCATCTGCTAAAAGGAAGAACTGGATAAGTCTTGGATATTTTACTACTAAAGGAGAAAAGAAAGAACTAGTGCTGGTGGGAAACTATCAAAGGTGCTCCAGGCCAAAGAAATGCCATATGTGAAGACACTAAAGAAAGAAGCTTGCTTGAGCACATTTATGCCTAAGAGAATAATAACTAACAGCATTTGTAAATAAGCATACACAACATTCTATACTGAAGTTTACACATTCTTTCATATATTGTGCACAATAATTCTTCCAAAGTGCCTTACTTTGAACAATCAACTTGGCTACATGGCTAATAAAATGTGTGTGCTAAACTCATATATTGGGTTTATTGCTTCAATCAAATAAACCTCAGAGCAATTTTAATTGGATGTAATCACATGCATAATTGTCTTTGTGCTACACACTAATAATGCAGATGTAAGTGAAATGTCATTTCCAAATAATACTAATTATACTCATTTAGGTGGAAAACCAGATTATATATTTAATTCTCTGATATCTCTAATAGACATTCTCACTAGGATTATTTGACTCTACTCAATATCCTTGTGAGGCAAAACTGATGCAGACATTGTGGTGGGATTTTACCATCTTTGGGGATAGATTTATTTAACACATGACACTAAGTTTCTCTATGCTCATTTCATATTAGTGGTTGCCTCCTACACCTGTCATATCTCTAAAGGATCATTACATTGTCCTACTCTCTTAACGGGGTAAAGAGGAAAGCTAGGATGGACAAAGTACAGATTTAGGAAGAGGCACTGGATGGTATGAGGTCAGTCCTTGTAACCTTTCCTCTCACAGTCCATCTCTCCTTCATCTCTAAGCCCTCCTGGTTCTGTCAGCCATCCTTAGATCCTCAGGCACAGGATAATCACAGGACCCTTTCTCAAAACTCTCTGCACTAATTGTATGGCTTGAAATGTCAAATGAAATATTAAGGCATTCCTTAATTAGAAATAAAATCCACAGTATGCAAATCTCTGAAGAAGTTAATAAATTATAAAGTCTGAACCTGACTTACTATGTAATTGACAAAATCAGATGCCTTCCTGCAAAGGGGAGCACATTAAGGAGCAGTAAATCACTGGTGCTTGGAGGGTAGGAGATTTGGCCTTCAAGAAATAAAAGGAGCAAAAAGAGACTTAAAATAAAAGTCACTTATTTTATAGTGGGTTCTTAAATTATCTCTGATTGTCCTTATGTAGACACAGGTGCCCAGGTACATATACACAAAATCATTTTTAAATATTTTCATTCTTATAATATTTCATTCTTATAATATCAGGATGTTCTTTATGCATTCTAAATCTTTGAAATTCTGAATATATTAACAATCAAAAATGCTAGGCACTCAGAATTTATGTGTTTCTACCATATATCCTTTGTATGGGATCATTGATTTTGCTCATGACTGCAATTGCTCTATTTCAGTTTTCTAGGTAATCATGACTGGTCATTTTTATCATATTTAAGTGAACATGTTAGGAAAACATAGTCGACTGCTGAGCCACATAGTATACTGTGTTTGCCATCCTGAACAACTTTGTTATTATCTCTGGAATTAATAACTATCTCATTTTTCCTTTTGTCATTTCTTGTGTTCCTCTCAATCTTCCATTCCCTCAAAATATATATATATAATATATATTATAATATATAATATATATTATAACAGTCTAATTTGTTTGAGTAAAGTGGGTTCTCCTTCACTTCCTTTTTTTTTTCAAGCAGTTTTTTTTTAATTGTGTTATTTTAGTCACCATACAGTATATCATTAGTTTTTGGTGTAGTGTTCCATGATTCCATTGATCCAGTGATCCATGCAATCCCAGCCCTCCTTAATACCCATCACCAGGCTCATCCACCCCCCCAACTACCCTCCCCTCTAAAATCTCCAGTTTGTTTCTCGGAGTCCACGGTCTCTCATGGTTCATCTCACCCTCCGATATCCTCCCTTCATTTTTCCTTTTCTTCTTCTAATGTCCTCCATGTTATTCTTTATGTTCCACAAGTAAGTGAAACCATATGATCATTGACTTTCTCTGCTTGACTTATTTCACTCAGCATAATCTCCTCCAGTCCTGTCCATGTTGATACAAAAGTTTGGTATGCATTTCCATTTTTTAAATTACTCTTGTCTTCATGTTTCACACTAGGCTTTTTGCACCATTGTTTTACTGGTGTTTCCTTCCTGTCATCTATGAATGCCTTTCATAGGTGGTATCCCTTGTCCACTGAATATCAAGTTTTTCTTTTTTCTTAGATAACAATCTTTTAGATAAAAATATCCTCCTTTGTCAGGATAAGAAAGTCAACATGTAAAGTAATTATTTGTTAAATTTATATTTAACCCTTCTTTCAACGCATGAAAATATACCTCATCTTCTAAATGGGCTGCAGACTATACAGTGATAAGAAAAATTCCCTTATATGTCCAACTGGTCTACAAGCTTCCAAGAAACATGTCAATTTGTTTTCTTGTGATATACTTTAACACCTGTATGTTATTAAGACTAAAAGTCCCAAATAATTCATATATATGTATGTAGTTAGGTTGTGCTATAAATGTAAGTTGATTGATCATGGTGGAAAGTTCTTTGGAATCTCACTTATATGACTCAAATCTTTATCTTTGAAGAAAAGAAACATTATAATGTAATACATTGATCAAAAACTGCATATATGTGTATACACATATATGTAGTATGTAGTCCAATTGTCAATACTTAATATATAACTCTTAGAATGGAAACTTCTTTATGACTTTAACAGGTTAGATACACATTTTTAGCCCACTTGCCTGAATTGTACTTAGTTTTTAAAGAATATTTATCATAGGAGTTAGTAATTTTTTGAAAAATAAAAGTACCAACCTCAAGTAAAATTTTAAACTTGCCAGAACTGACATCTCCTAATTCTGTCAACATCTTCAGATTTCCAAATTCTTAAGGAGATTAAATACATGCTATTGTTTCTTATGAATACAAATGGAAAATGTCATTAGTTATTGAATCACTCTTCATTAATGTATTAGATGTATCGTCTATTCGAAATTCGGTTTGCCGGGCACCTGGGTGCCACCCAGCCAGCTGGGTGGCTCAATGGGTTAAAGCCTCTGCCTTCAGCTCAGGTCATGATCTCAGGGTCCTGGGATTGAGTCCCATATAGGGCTCTCTGCTTGGTGGGGAGCCTGCTTCCCTCTCTCTCTCTGCCTGCCTCTCTGCCTGCTTGTGATCTCTGTCTGTCAAATAAATAAATAAATAAATCTTTAAAAAAAATTTGGTTTGTGATATTCATCCTTTGGCAGCGTTTTCTCTTCCTGGTATAAGTCAGTAGCTTCTCCCTGGTGTTTCTATCCCATACAATTTGCTTATGCATATCCTATTTATCCATGTAGGAAAGAGGAAATACTAGCTATTCCTGCATGATGCACTGGTATCTGTCAGAAATGTAGACCAGAATAGTTACTTAGGGTAATTTAGTTGAGTACTATATCCTTGAGGTCCTATGCTTCAGGAACACAAGCAACAGAGTTACCAGCTCATTGTAATTTCTCTTAATCTGTGAGATTTGTTCAACTGTTCATGCTTAGATGTATCCATTAATAGTATTTCTCCATGTTTTCCTAGATACTGCCTGCTCCTCTAACAACCAGATTTTTTTTTTTTAAATTTTTGGTCACATTTGTGAACTCATAAAATATAGTCACTTTAAATGTAAATCTTTGATCTCAGAGGGGTATAAAAGACCTCCTTTAAATGAGACTAGAGTTTCCTGGAGACTAATATATTTTATGACTATATTGGAGGTTCACAAACAGAAATGAATTATGTACTTGGTGAGTATGAGAGGATATTGGAAGCTTTGCTTGGATATCTCTTACTGTTCTGATATTTGCCAATGCTTTCATTCTTCTGCTATGTTGAATCCTTTGCTTTTGTTAGAGCCTGTATGAGTATACGAGAATAATTGTTGCAACTAGTGTAGTTGGCAGGATTATTGAAACAACTCCATTTAATTTAAATATGGCTAAAGCTTTGTTTGGGAGGAAGAAAGGGAAGAAAAGGGAGAATAAATCATGTCTAATGACAGATTGACCCTTGAGCCATCCCTGATTTAAGGTTGCCCAAGCGTTATGATCAATTAAGGAAAAGGGAATATAGAAGTGATAAATCCCGTTTGGGGAATTAGTAAAATGGATAAAAAACAAGATATAAGCCGAGGACAAAACTGTCAAAAAACTTGGTTCCTTGGCTGCTTTGGGCTAATGTGAAAGTCAATATGGAACCAGTTACCCCAAGTGCTTGAATCTGCCTAATGGAGGATAAATTATAATTCCAGTTAGGAGTTAGAAATATTATTCTAATGGGAATTTGTAAACCTATGAGGTCATAATAGATGTGACTCACTCCACCCCTCATTATTCAAAATCTTATCAAGATAAGAGATCTGAATATGTTAGTCCTGAGACTAGGGATTATCCTCTCAAGGAACTGAGTCATTATGAAGACAGATATAAACAGCTTCCAAAGGACTTTTGATACAATAAATTTTACATATGTTTAACCAAGGCAAATTTTACTGGCTCTACTCACAATTGAAAGGTGAGGGGATTTGACTTAATACTGGATCCTCAGAAGGCAACTATATTCATACTATGTGTGTAGGATAAATGATTCCCTTAATTTTCCCCTTAATTTATTAACCTATATTAAAGAAGGAGTTGGAATAAAGTATAAGGAGAAAGAAAACAGCTTTAGTTTTTCTAAATATATAAATATGCTGGGAATATAAGCCGTTTCAGATTGGTTATGTCAATGATTCTTAAATGGAGATGACTTTGTTCCCCAGGGACGTATGGCAAAATCTGGAGACTGATACAAATATTTTTTGAGTTGATTAAAAAAAAAAAAAGAAGAAGACTTTCAAGTTAAAAAAGAAGGAAATGCATCAGGAAGAGTAAACCCAGCAGAAATCTTTAGAAGGTTGATTGAAAATTGAATGAAAAAGGAGGACATCAATGATGTGGCTACTGATGTGCTAATGGCCCAGTATCCAAGATTAGGTGCCCAAATGGCAAACGTCCCCTACTAATTCTGCTGGCTAAGTAATCTCAGAAAATTGTAAACAGTAAATCTGGATTCTTTGAGGCAAAACCAGTGAAGATGGTAGAGGATGATAAATAGGGCTACCATTCTGAACAATAAGGGGGCCAAGATTTCTCAGTACAAAACCGTTCACATTAGTGTGGAAAATAGCGTGGGTGCATAAAAATCAGCATTACTGGACAGTAATGTACTGTCCCAATGTACATTCCCTAAATTTGTAATGGGGTTTAAATGATATTATGATGAAGTTTGAAGGTTGTAGTGATTTCACTGTGAAAGACTTTTTTTTGTTGTTTTGTTGTTCTGTTTCATTTTGGTTTGGTTTGGTTTTTTTTGAGAGAAGGAGAGAGCACACATGCTGGGGGTGGTGGGAGGATGTAAGTGGAGGAGGGACAGAGAGAGAGAGAGAGAGAGAATCTTAAGCAGGCTCCATGGAGCCTAATTTGGGGATCAATCTCATGACCCTGAGATCATGACCTCAAGCTGAAATCAAGAATCAGAGGTTTAACCCACTGAGCACCCAGGCACCCTTGACTGGAAAGTTTAAAGGGAAAGTATGGCTCAAAGTAGGAATTTGTGAAAGAAATTTATGCATGATCATTTTGATACTCCTTCCTGAACTCCTCATTGAAAGCTTTTGATATATGAACGTCGCTTCCTTTATACAAATCATCGGGAAAAGTGCCATCCTTCATAACTGCTGTTTATATCTTTTTAGTTGGATATTTCTGGTAGAAACCTTTAGAATTACCAAGGGCCACTCAAGTAGATAATTTGAAACAATACAGATTATCTGAAGAGGAATGGGAAGATTAAGGGGTTTTCAGCTCTTACTCAGGATATGTTATAGCAGATACTTGAAGAGTTTACTCACTAGTCTAGTATAGCCTGTAATGTAAAATGTGACAGACCTTGGGATGTTTCCAAAGGTGTCAACTACACTAGAAATTATATTAAATCAAGGTATGTCACAAACAAGAATACTGGTGTTCTGTTGATATCCATTTGGCTCATGCTGTCTTTCAACTCCTACCTCAGAAGAAAGTCAAAGCAAATTTGCATTTATGTAGTATGGCCAGGAATACATTTTTACTGTGTTCCTACAAAACTATTTATATTCTCTCGCTTGTTGTTAACCTGGTAAAGGAAAAGTACTAGAAATATTCTTTGATATAATGATGATATCTCAATCTTACAATCAAGTTAAGACTGAATTAAAAGTGTGGAGTAACCGTATGACTCACTACCTGGGGATGGTTGCTTCACTTTGCTAACATGCAAGATGTGGTGCACATATAAGGTGTGGTAAATCTTTTAGGAAGAATCTGGGCATAAGTTGCCTTGGAGACATTTCTCAAAGAGAAATAACTTATTTTGGTCAGTACCAAAATATTAAAAAGCGGTACAGATATTAACTGGATTTCTTTATTTTTGAAGAATGATATACCAAATTAGGGGTTCTACTACTCCCATTTAATTGTTTGGGGATCCTTAAAAGACATTGTATTTTACTTATAGTAGTTTGGAGGTTGCTGGACAATACTTGTTCTGGAATGGTCCTGCATTGTGTCCAGGTGGTGATCACATTCTGACAAAATTTTTAAAAGAAAAGATAAATTTCCTCAAAGGGCAGAATTATTAGTGGTGTTCTTCCAGTCTCAGAGGAAATAAATTATTATAATAATAGTAACATTATAGTATTGACTAATACTAATTATTTTTCGGTAGGAATTGTACTGGCCCTATGGTTTGGACAATGGTCCTTAAATGATTAAAGGATAAATGACATATTTATTAAAGATGTTATGGTTTGGAAACCATTACAGGAGAAACGTCTGAGTGGGGCATATAAGGAGAAAATTCTCCATCTGAATGTAACAAGGTCTGGAAGCAACAAGGGTTGTCATCATCTGCTCTTTCAAAGTAGCATTTTAGGTACATAAAATGAACACTCAAGAGGAATTTAAGCAATGTACATTTCGTATCGTGTCCCTCAAAAGCAAGAAAGTTTACTAAATTGTTATGTTTCTCACTAGGAAAAAAAAAAAAAAAAAAGACCTAACAGACACTAAACTCCGTCATGGGCCAAGCCATAAAGATGTTAACAATTCCAATGTGGGGACGTGGACTGTATCAGTTCATTATGCAAAGCTTTTCATGGATACCTATGGGTCTTACCTAGAATAGACACTCATTCTAGATTTGCATTTGCATCCTCTGCAACATAAGCCAATGTCTCTAACATTACTACGTCATTGAAACAGAAACGATTATTTTCATTTGTCATCCCTGTTTGAGTATCATCAGGTAAAGAAACTCATTTCATTGCAGGTGCAGGGGTATAATAGTCGATAAAAGTATCCAGTACGAGCTATCATACACCTTACCATGTACAAAGTAGTGGATTGTTTGAAAATGAGGGTGACCAAAACCATACTTACAAGATTGAGGGATAATACGTCTCTAAAATGATGACTGGAGGAACTGCATGTGTGTGTGTTGAAACTTCATCAGCACAGAAGTAAAGGAATCTCATCACTGCATCTACTGTTGATAAAAATAGAGGAGACAGTGTGGGGGTTGTGGTGGAACTTCTTTCTGACTTCTATAATATTTCATTTTCTCTGACTGATCCTATAGTAGTTCTGGGACCTGCTTGCATTTACTAGTTCTAGAAAAGGGATTGACTTCTAATACGACACAGGGACGATAACTTTCAAAATAACTGCCCAAATTCCTAATGGAAGTTTGAAGTGGTTGTTTTTAACTCCTCAACCCTATATTGATGTAATAGGTACAGCTTCTTTCCTACTCGGTGGAGGAGATCGTGCCATCAACTGGTGATCATCTAAACCTACTTCACCAAACTGGGAGGGGACAAAGAAGGAAGCATTGGCAAGAATAATATTGATGACAGTTATATGGGGTAAGCCCCTTGGCTGAACCGGAGGCTTTAGGAAAAAATTAACCATAAATGGGAAAATTGCAAGTGATTGCAGAAAGAAGAGGGCTAAGACATAGTGGGTGCAAAAAGGAAATGCAGACGTTACTTTGATATCTCCTGAAGTGTTAAGAGCTATGTCCACAGCCACTGCTTGCCTCCTGAAATGCCCTATATTTGAAGCAGAGGGTCTAGGATGGGTTCCAGTGAAATTGGGACTTGTTGAGGTTGGATTGATCTGTGGGATGTACTTTACTGGTGGTAATGACACCTTGTGGATGACAGTAGCAATAATTACGATGGTATTTACACAATCGCTTCTCTTATTAGAGATTATATTTATTACAGAAAATCCTTTTGCAGGGGTAATGGGCAGAAACAGTTGCCTGAAAAATGAAAAAAGCACACACTTTATTCAACAGCAGAACCATTAACAAATGTGCAGCTATTAATCTAATTCATCATTTGTAAGGAATATGTCAGGAGAACTAGGAAAAGGGTAAGAAAAAGTGGCTTCTAAGTTAGTATATTGACCTGAATTATCAAATCAACAAATAATAACAAAGCACATGGACCATTTTTTTCTTGGAAATGTTCATTAGATAAATAGCAACATTACTTGAAAAATACTATATCCAATCATCCCAGTAACCTGGGAAAATAAGAATATTTAAGCCCATCTTAGAAGGAAGATAATTGGCATGTCTATAGATTGACTAGCTTGTCAAATATCACATGGCTTGGGGCGCCTGGGTGGCTCAGTGGGTTAGGGCCTCTGCCTTCGGCTCGGGTCGTGATCCCAGGGTCCTGGGATCCAGTCCCGCATCGGGCTCTCTGCTCAGAAGGGAGCTTGCTTCTCCCTCTCTCTGCCTGCCTCTTTCCCTACTTGTGATCTGTCTCTCTGTCCAATAAATAAATAAAATCTTAAAAAAAAAATCACATGGCTCACTGGTGAAGGAAACATAATCAAGGGGTCCCTGGGTGGCTTTGATGGTTAAGCATCTGCCTTCTGCTCAGGTTGTAATCTCCAGGACCTGGGATCAAGGCCCACATTGGGCTCCTGGCTCAGTGGGGAGTCTGTTTCTCCTTCTCTACCCTGCTTGTGCTCTCTCTGTCTCTGTCTGTCTGTCTCTCTCTCAAGTGAATAAATAAAAATGTTTTAAAAAAAAGGTAATCAAAACCTGGATTTCCCCAAATGAAATGTGTGTGTTTGTGCATGTGTGCACACACACATATATATTAGCACTGCATCATTCAAATTTTTAGATAGTTAATATAACCCTGGAAAAAATAATAATATTTTCCTTGGTTAATTGGTCATATTTACTATGTTCATCTATTTTTTAACATTTATTTGTGGAGATTAATACAGCTTCTTGACCTCTGGGCTTGCTGACTAGCTACTTTTAGCAAAGCATTAAATTAAATCTTAAAGCTGATTCTCTCATTTTTTTTTTCTTCAATGGCCAGAGTTTTAAATCAGAATTTCTGAGTTATGGAGCCATAGAAATATCGGCTCTGGTTTTGAGTTAACTTCAGTACTTTTGTGAAGAGCATTTAACCAAGGTATTTATAGGCAACTATTGATAACGACTTTATGGAACAAGGTAAGGAGCAAATACAAATTCTGCTCCTGGAAACAGTGGTAACATGGCTCCAAAATCTATAACTATTCATTCAAATTAACAGTAAATATTTATTATGCACCTAACAGCAAATGGGAAACAGTGTAGGTTCTTAGGGTACAAAAAAAAAAAAAAACCCAAGAAAGACAAAATTCCTGACCATCACAAATTTTATATTCTACTGAGAATGAGAAAAATAATAGGCAGTAAAGACAAGTTATATTTTGTCAGTCTGACTGTGAGAATTGTAAGAATCCAGGGAAGAGGATTGAACCTCCTCCTTCAACCATTCCATCTACGGTTCAACCATTCCATCAACTCTTCATCAAGAATAAGTGGAATGACGGTAAAAGCCTTCAGGGAAGGAGGGTACCTTGATCTTAAATTTGGAAGTAGGATGGGGCACTTGGGTGGCTTAGTGGGTTGAGCGGTTATTTAGCCCTGCAACGAACTCCATGCTTAGAGGTGAGTCTGCTCCCTCTGCCCCTCCCCATCTCAAATAAGAAATAAATCTTCAGGGGCGCCTGGGCGGCTCAGTGGGTTAAAGCCTCTGCCTTCGACTCGGGTCATGATCCAGGGTCCTGGGATCGAGCCCCGCATCGGGCTCTCTGCTTAGCAGGGAGCCTGCTTCCTCCTCTCTCTCTCTGCCTGCCTCTCTGCCTACTTGTGATCTCTGTCTGTCAAATAAATAAACAAAATCTTAAAAAAAAAAAAGAAAGAAATCTTCAAAAAAGTTTTTGAAGCAGAATATACAAAAGTGTGAAGAAGGAAAAGAAAGGGAAAGGGATTTTACATTTTTCTTCTATCCTTTGCCAAGCATTCTTGTTTCAGGAGAGAGTAGCCTCATATTTTCTTTCTGTACCCTAGGGATTTTCCTACTTTATAATAATTTCCTGGAGTTCTATGAGGTTAAATAAATTTCCTAATATCAGAATTTTTAAGCCAATGTCTCGAAGTGAGGGAAGATATGCATAGTGAAACTTTTGGATATTCTCAGTGGAAAAATGTGTATGTTCCTACACACTTTTCTACAGTTTCAGAGGATTCATGAATTGCCTAAAAATCAGTGCCAATACTCAGAGTAGGAATTTATGTTTGATGCAAAGGGGCAACAGATTTTTTAAAAGATTTTATTTATTTATTTGAGAGAAAGAGAGCACAAATGGGGGTAGGGAGGAGCAGAGGGAGAGGGAAAGACAAACTCCTCACTGAGCAGGGAGCCCAACCCCAGCTGGATTCCAAGACTCCAGGATCCTGACCTGAGCCAAAGGTAGACACTTAACTGACTGAGCCACCCAGGCACCCCATGATGCAAAAGGGACAACAGATTGCCTGACCTCAGAGCTCAAGCTTTTAAAATACACTACAAGAAAGTGAAGAACAAACTTCTGAAGATTTAAGTTTGCTATTCTCTGATACCACATCATAACTATTTGATGGTATTTACACAATCGCTTCTCTTATTAGAGATTAGATAAGATGAATTTGTTCACTGGCTATCTAGAAAGTAAGAACACTGCCTATTTGTATCTACTTATAACCATTAAGAATGATGTGACCTGGTTGTTCGTACATGTGAATATATACAGTTTATATTATGTGCACAGCTTAAGACAATTTTATGAAGGAGGTTTTATTTGTAAAAACTCAAGCTTCAGGGCGCTTGGCTGGCTCAGTGGGTTAAGCCTCTGCCTTCAGCTCAGGTCATGATCTCAGGGTCCTGGGATCGAGCTTCCCCCTCTCTCTCTGTCTCTGCCTCTCTGCCTACTTGTGATCTCTCTGTCAAATAAATAAATAAAATCTTTAAAAACAAAACAAAACAAAAAAAACCCTCAAGCTTCAAAAAAAAATAGCTCGTAAAGTTTTTGTTTCCTGTTACTCACTGCAATTCATAAAAAGATCACCTATTTAGATTATGAATCAACCAAGATCAAACTTTTAGCCTTAGCTGATTGCAGTTTTTTGGGAAATGTGTCTGCTTCTTGCCATGTTTTTTGCCACTAAGGAGTTACAGCTAAATGGTGGTTCGTGCTCAGCAATAGTTTTAAAATGATATAGTTTTCTGGAACCAAGTCACCATTATAAATAACTGGGTCAGAGGGCAATATGCTATAGAGTTCTGAATAAGTCAGATTGAATAAAGTCAGATTGATGGGTATTATTTTGTCCATTGATGGGAAAGAGAACTCATGTTCTCTCTCTACTGAGAGATTAAGAAGAAATGCAGAGCAAGTGCCCCCAGAGAAATGAATTGGGGACGTCTGCTGTGGCAGACATTGCCAGTCACCACGTAGTCTGCTCTGCTGTTCATTTCTAGTACCAGAGTTCAATTTTATTGAGAAAGAATAAACCAGCTAAATATAGAATTAACAAATAAATCAGCAATTTCACTGCTGGATGTATATCCATAAGGATTGAAAACATGTGGGGCGCCTGGGTGGCTCAGTGGGTTAAAGCCTCTGCCTTCGACTCAGGTCATGATCCCAGGGTCCTGGGATCGAGCCCCACGTCGGGCTCTCTGTTCCGCGGGGAGCCTGCTTCCTCCTCTCTCTCTGCCTGCCTCTCTGACTACTTGTGATCTCTGTCAAATAAATAAATAAAATCTTTAAATTAAAAAAAAAAAGGATTGAAAACATGTGTTCAAGTACTTGTGTAACACATGAATGCTAATAGCAGCATTGTTTGAAGTAGCCAAAGGTAGAAACAGCCTAACTATCCATCCACAGATGAATAAAGCGTAGTAAGTACAATTTAATAATATTCATCCATAAGAGTAGTAAATTACTGATACATAGATGAATCTTGAAAACATTGTGTTAAGCAAAAGAAGCCGTAAGTAAAAGGTATGGTGTGATTCTATTTAGAACAGGTAAATCTATAGAGACAGAAAACAGATTAGAAATTAACAGGGGCTGGTGGTGGTAAAGAAGGAAAAGGAGGGTGAGGAGGAAACCAGCGATGAAAATATCTTGGAACTCTATAGACATGATGATCGCGCAGCATTGTCGATGTAATAAATACCAAGGGGTTGTACACTTTTAAAACTTTATTTTATGTATTGTGAACTTTACCTCAATTAAAGAAAAAAAAACACTCTTGAAAATAAAGATTTTCCTTAGGATCAGGGTATTAAAAAAATGATTCAACTAAAAAAACACATTTTCAGTTTTCTTGCAACTACGTAGGGTGACATAATGAAATTCTAGATGTTAAAATGTCATTCGAGGGGTGCCTGGGTGGCTCAGTGGGTTAAGCCTCTGCCTTCGGCTCAGGTCATGATTTCAGGGTCCTGGGATCGAGCCCTGCATTGGGTTCTCTGCTCAGCAGGGAGCCTGCTTCCTCCTCTCTCTCTGCCTGCTTCTCTGCCTACTTGTGATCTCTGTCTGTCAAACAAATAAAATAAAAATCTAAAAAAAAAGTCAGTTGAAGTGTTATGAAGGATTTCAGAGAAGACATTTAAAGAGGCATAACTCTGTAGTTGATTGTACCTTTCTTGTTGTTTTTCATATAGTTTTTTCTCCTTATCTGCAAAATAGTTATAATGGCTGGAGCACCAGCAGCTACCTCAGAACATGAGGTAACTTTGAGATTGGAAGGCCATGTGGGAGCCTGTGTTCTCTACGAGCCAGGCCATAAGAGAGAAATAAATTTATATTCTGTTTAAGCGTATCTTTTTTTTTTTTTCTCTGTTAAGTGCATCATGTCATAATACTAATGAACTTTCTGCATCCTGTAACCTGTAAGTTTTACCATCTGAAGGGATGTTCAGGATAATTTCCTTTTGTAAAGGTATATGCCTAATCCGAGTTCCCAAATGAGGGTAAACTCAAGTAGCTCTTTGTGAAGGAAATTAGCCATGTGACAAAAGGAAATTTCGATGCCTTTTAAAAGAATTGTGAAAAGTGATAAATACCAATGCTGCAGTTTTCGTGTTTATTTTTGGAAGTCTAGGACCTTGCAGAATACTTTGTTTGAACTATACTATAAAGTTTGCACAGTGTGTTAAAATTAAATAGGAACAAGCAAATTTGCCTTTTAATGCCATATGATGTGAAGGTCTAATTTTAAGTGTAAGTATTTAAAACAATGTTCTGGGGTGCTTGGGTGACTCATTTGGTTAAGTATCTGCCTTCAGCCCAAGTCATGATTCCAGGTTCTGGAACTGAGCCCCATATGGGGCTCCCTGCTCTCTGGGGAGCCTGCTTCTTCCCTCTTCCTCTGCCACTTCCACTGCTTGTGTGCTCATGTTCTCTCTCTCACAAATGAATAAATAAAATCTTAAAAACAAACAAAAATAAAACAATATACTGTTGAAATCCTAAGGAAAAAATGAGAATAGAAAGTAGGTCAAATTATTTACAGTGTGAGAAAAAATAGCTTCAAATTGAAGACTTTATCTAGATTAAATGTTTTTTATCCTTTGGGAAGGAAGGGATTTTTCATGTAGTTTATATGAAGTAGTTCCTATATGAAATAGTTTCTAATTTCATATAGAAAAGGGGTATTACAATCCTGGATGTTATTGTCATTTTTCTTACAGTATTAATCTATATTAGTAAAGATATATGAACAAAAAGGGAAACAGAAAATATAGGCTAGACTCCAAATTGGCTTTTTCTAAAAAAGGGATAATTGAACAATTTTTTGAAAAGCACTTGTTAACTTGATTTAGTGTAGATATAGGGAAGACTTTTAAAACTTAAATTTTTAATATATCATATGTAATGTGACATATTTGATTTTTCATGGCATATTCAAAGCTTCCATATTTACTGTTTTGTGCTTCAATGTAAATGTAAAGTGAAAAGTAATTGAAGTCAGAAAACTAAACTCACAAATTGAGATTACCTCAGAGATATTTTAGAATGAAAAGTACGAGGGGAATTGCAGCAAATGATAATCGTCAATACTCATAAGGCATTTACTATGCACAAGGCATTGTTCTGAGGCTGAGAGATTGTTCTGTAACCATGAAACCCTGACTCATTACTTCTGTTTGCCAGATGAGGTCTTTGAGGCACAGTGAGTGTAAGTAAATAAAAATGATATTATGTCTTGCAAGTTTGGTCCAATTTTATAGAGAAACCATGAATATTTGAGGTTAATACAAATAATAAGCATACTAAATAAATATACATGTATATTTGTTCTAATATAAGTTCCAAACAAAAGGCAGTATCCTGCTTTTTGCTGAGATCTACAAGTTTCTTGGTCTCCTGTAAGATAATACATTTTAGAGATGTTCCTGATGTACCAGGTATCTACTCAAGCTACTGGGTTACATGTGCATTTTTCAAGTGTCATATATATAAAATTATATATACTTGGAAAATATATGTTTTCCTTTTTTGTATTTTATATAAAAAAATATTCAGGGGCACCCGGGGGCTCAGGTCATGATCCCGGGGTCCTGGGATCAAGCCCTGCACCAGGCTCTCTGCTCAGGGGGAAGCTTGCTTCTCCCTCTCCGACTCTCCCTGCTTGTGTTCCCTCTCTCACTGTGCCTCTCTCTGTCAAATAAATAAATAAAATCTTAAAAAATATATATTCGAACCCTTCAAACGTGTCTTCAAGATCAGTTGAAGGGTACCATGGGCGGATCCACATTTTACGTCACTAACTCGGTCTCTCAGAGTCCAACAATGCCCCTTTGGTCTCAGTTGTTTAAAATCATGAATGCTTTAAATCTACACCAATACTGTCATCAGACGCTTGTTTAACCTCCTGGCACCCAATTACAGGATTACTTAACCTTGTGGTGGATAGTCATGATCTCCTTACCACAAGCTTTTGCCATGTTGCTGTGTGTGAGTGCATGTGTGGGTGCAGGTGTGCTCTATAAAGGACTGATACAACCATCTAAAGCTCTTGCCAAACTTGAGACCATTATTTGGGGATCTGTTCTAGATCTATATCCACTGAAAGTCCTTTCCTCTTTCTCAATCTCCTCTATCATGTAACTATCATAAGCTCCTTAAATTTTTTTTTTCATTTTTTTGGTCTGTAATTTGGTGTTTGTTTGTAAATCGTAGGAATATATGCATAATATAAAATTTACCATTTTAATCACTTGTAAGTATGTGATTCTGCGGCTTTCAGTCTTCTTACATTGTTGTCTCACCACCACGATCCATCTCCAGAATTTTTTGCATCTTCCCTAACTGAATCTTTGTACCCACTGAATGCTAGCCCCCCATTCTCCTGTGCCTGGAGTCCATGGCAACCACCATTTTCCTTTCTGCTTCTATGACTTTGACTACTCCAGGAACCTCACAGAAGAGGAATCCTATCATATTTATCTTTTTGTGACTGATTACTTTCACTGAGCATAAGCTCTTTAAGGTTCATCTGTGGTGTAGTGTGGGTCACAATATCCTTCCTTTTTAAGGCTAATAACATTCCATTGTGTGTATATATCACATTTTGTTTATCCATTTATGTGTTAATGGACAATAGGGCTGCTTCCACCTTTTGGATTTTGTGAAGAATATTGCTGTGAACTTGGTGTACAAATACCTATTCTAATCCCTTCTTTCAACTATTATGGGTATATATTCAGGAGTAGAATTGCTGGATCATATGGTAATTTCATGTTTTGTCTTTTGAGACAATTGCCTAACCTTTTAAACTTGTTTTTGACTGAGATCTCAAAACGTCATATTGAAGAATTAGGTCATAAATCTACTTTATTATTCAAAATAATGTAGGTGAAAGGTAAAACCTGTAATTACTAATTAATAAGACTCATAGGTGAATAATTTTGATGAAAAGAAAAATTCATTTTATATTTAAATGGACACAGTATTCAGCCTTGTTTGAAGTTGGCGACATGAGGACTGGCATTTGGAATTGATTGGTGTTTGGAATTTTTTTAATGTATATTATAATGTCCTGTGTTATATGTATATATCTCCCTTTTGTTATTCATTGTAATACAAATCTTTTATTAAAGCAGGTTTAAAAAATGTTCTCAAGAACAGACAAATAACTAGCCAGCAGCAGCATAATCATTGTTTGTGCCCTTGAATATGTGGATCTCATTAAATAAGTATGAAATATATTTTATTTCAAGAATACTAAATTGCTTTGCTTATTGAGATATATCAACACAAATTGGCTTTGCCATTTGATTGCTTTGAAAAAGTACCTATTTAGAGTCATATAGCTTTGTAATAAACAGTGCCTGAGGTAGTGTGTAGTCTTCTATCCCATTATAAAGGACAAAATTGCTCCTTTAAAGCTGACTTTGTTTAACTTTATTTTTCTATGCAAAAAAAAAAAATCATTGGAAGTTAAATTAGTTTTATTCTGGAAGGATCATATGCTGTAGCACACAAGAAGTGTAAAAGGGAAAATACAATCATTCTTTGATGACTTTCAATTTCTTCTATAATTATTGAATTCACATTGTGAATTCTTCATCTGTAAATTTGTCAGTGTTACCTTTAAACAAATTCCAATTTTACAAAGTTTTTAAAGTTATTAGTTTAGAAAATTTCAGACTATTGCCTCTTAAGTGTCTACATTTTTTGGTTTATCTACTTGTTCTTCTTTTAAATATCTGTATATTTTTATCTTGCTTAACTATACGTACTGTAGATATGTTCAGTATATTTCCCTCAGTCTCTTTTTTTTCTAATTTATATTTCTTTATTTTGTTTAAAAGTATTCCTACTTTATGTTAATTATTTCCATCTTGCTTTCCATAAAGTTGTTTTTAGTACATATGATAGCATGATGTATCTTTCTTCTACTTAAATGATAAAACCCAAACACCTAGTAGTTTTTATCACTGTTCAAAATATCCATTTTTTCCTTCCTGGTGGTGATCATATTATCCTGCCACTTATAGTAAAGCTTAGCTATGTGGTTTTCTTTGGTCAACAAAATGTGAGATGTGACACGTATCTTTTTGGGTAGAAGTTTTAAAAGGTTGATCCTGATTACCTCTGCTCTCTTTTCCCTCTCCTTTGGATACCAGAAATAAATGTACATCAGTCTAATCCTAGATTTGATTAAATAATAAATATTATGTGGGGGAAAGTTCCGGGCATACAATAACACACATATGGTATGTGGACAAGTAAACCATTATTGCTCGACATATTAAAGTTTTGTTAGTGCAAAATAAACTAGTGCATCTCGATGGAACAGCCCCTTACATCATTAACAGGCTAAGGGGGGAAGATAATCATGTTACTTGAAAAATAGGCCATCAATAAATTAGCAATATTCCATTTCAAACTCATGAGACCCACTCCTATAACCGCAACCTATCACCCAGCCTAATCATGAGAAAAACAAACAAATTTCAATACAGAGACATCTTACAATACATCTGAACAGTACTCCTCAGAATTGTCAAGGGCTTCAAAAGCAAGGGAAGTTTAAGAAAATGTCACAGACCCCAGGAGCTTAAGGAGACATAACACCTAAATGTACTGTGGCATCCTGGACAGGATTCTGGGACAGAAAAGGGTCATCAAATGAACATGAAGGAAATATGAATACATTATGAACAATAAGTAATAATACATTTTTTAAGAGAACAAAAAAAATCTCTGGACTAAAATCAAAGAAATGTTCAGATGCTGGTCCGTAAGTGCCCTGTCCTTTTATCAACTGAGTACATACTTAAATAAATTCTTCTAAGAAGAACCACGAGTGTGTCATTTCTGAGCACATGCACACAACAGAATGCATTTCAGTGAACTGCTTTGACACAGACCCTCAGATCCCCACGTTTCTAAACCTTTCTAAGAGCTCTGAGGACATCTCCCTTGTCTCCTTGTTGAGCACTGCGAAGAGAAATTCTGAGGCAAACCTGATTTTAATGCCTTTTTTAAAAGCAATCTGATGGGGCGCCTGGGTGGCTCAGTGGGTTAAAGCCTCTGCCTTCGGCTCAGGTCATGATCCCAGGGTCCTGGGATCGAGCCCTACATCGGGCTCTCTGCTCTGCAGGGAGCCTGCTTCCTCCTCTCTCTCTCTCTCTCTGCCTGCCTCTCTGCCTCCTTGTGATCTTTGTCTGTCAAATAAATAAATAAAAATCTTTTAAAAAATAAAAAAAAATAAAAGCAATCTGATATTTCTACTTAAATCTTGTGTGGGTTTCTTGGAATTACAAATGTCATGTGTTATCAGCGCTTCCTCTATGTATATGACTTGTCCTTGTTGTTTTTCCAAAACATGGATGAGCTTGTTTTATCTCCAGGTCATCGTCACTTTTTAGCTCAAGACGAGTGCATTATACACTTCTGTTCCTTTTTTTTTAACCAGCCCCACACCCACCCACCCCCAAACCCACGCCCACACCCTCATACCCACCACCTCCTGGTTCTTCATTTCTATTTATCCTCGATCCCATCAGTTTGTCTCTTGATCCATTTATCGGTGTTTTGGGAGTGTTTCCTCCCCAAAATTAGTCCTGTTTAATCATTGTTTAAAAAGGATAAAACTTGTAAGATCTACCTTTGGTAGAAACCTGGAGGAATACTGTTGCTTTACTCATGACCTCCAGAATAGCTTTCCTTTCAAATCTTGTCCATCCCCAACTTTTTCTTAAAGTTTTTGTTTTTAAGTAATCTCTCCACCCAACCTGGGGCTTGAATCCACAAACTTGAGATTAAGTGTTGCATGCTCTACTGATGGAGCCAGCCAGGCACCCCTCCATTCCAAATTTTAAGACCCAGCTGCTGTTCCTTACAAGTTGCTCTTCAGGATCTGGCCTTTCTTGATGTCTTGGGTCTGTGACTATCCTGGTATAAAACCTGCAAGACTGAATGCTCCCCTTTTCTTCCCGGTCACATCTGTAGTCCTGACAGGGTCACTGCACGTCCTTCCACAGTAATTCCACGTCACCAGGAGGAATTGCCACCAGGTCTTGTTCTTTGATGTAACCAATTTCCAGTGCTTTCCTTGGAGTTACTATGGGTTTCAGTGAGATAGTCCTCCGTCCTTTAGACCCATTTTCACATGTCTTATTAAGATTTGTAGGCTTTTAAAAAATATGGAAAAAGAGAAGAGAAATAGAAGGGGGGGCAGAAGGAGTGTCATGGTACCACAGTGGGTGGAAGAAAGAACCAGGACCAGTGCTGCCTGCCACTTCAGAAAATTCTGTGAAAATAAGATGAGACTAAATAATGTTATTCTGTTTGTACTGTTATTTTAGTGGGTACATTTCTACCACTCTGAGCTAGAAGCAAAAATTAGAGCCTTTCAAAAATCTTGCTGAGTTTTCCTTGAAAATCACTGCCATCAAAATAATGATTTAAATAATTCCAAATCACATTACTTTGTTGAATACCAAGGATACCACTATGAAAATTTCCCTTAAGCATCCATTTATGCTCTTGATAGAATCCTAGTGTCCAGGATCACTGAAAATATGTGCCTGTAAATCTTTTGCACATCCCCAAATGGAAAATTGAGGGAGTATATCTAATACTACAAGCATATTCTCATGTCTATTTGAAATTTCCCTGCACTAATTATTTACTTTTGTTTTCCCTGGCACTTGGCCCTGAACCTAACTGATTATGTCAGTTGTCCTTCTTTACACCTTCTGAAGCACTATCACATCATTTATGCATTGGGCTAGGCTCTATATGCAAAATATGACAGGCAAAGTTGAACAAGGATGGGCATCTGTTTTGTATTTTGTGTCTTCCCTGTGCTATTACACTCAGCATAACCATATTTGTCTCTAAGAATAATATCCAAGGTATTGGATTTAAGGAGCCAGTTTACAATGACTTGTAAATTTTGTTTGTGCTGATTTCTCATTTTCAACCATATATAATTTATTTTTGCCCACATTATTTGTCCCTCTGTTGTTCATGGTTTTTATTACATGGTGGATGGTCTAGAGAGTTTGGTTGAATAAAAGTGACCTAAAGGTAATCAATAACATCATTTAAAATAAATCCTATACATATCCGGTGATAATAGTGTCAGATGCATCTAGCAAAGAATTATGCAGAAGCTATTATCTTTCTCTATCAAAATAATAGTACTATTGAGAAGAACATAAAAGTAAAAAACACAAAACATTTGCTTGCTTTAAACATACAGTGTCGTTGAATGCTTATTACAACCATTTGATTTGGATAATATTACAATCCTATTTTTTTTTTTCCCCAGGGAAAGAGATTGAAGCATAGATTAAGTTATATAAATGGGATGTGTTTTCTTTTTTTTACCGTCCAACCTTCCTGAATCATTCTCTTACAAAATATGATCTTTCCCTAGGGGAACTGTGGAGAGGCATAAGGTGGGAGAATCAGATAAAGAAATATGTCAGGTGTGTGTATCATCTCTGTATTGCTATGGAGGTCACAGTGGGGAGAAAGAAGGAAATTTTTTTTTTTAAGATGTTATTTATTTATTTATTTATTTGAGACAGAGCAGGAGGAATGCGGTCAGAGGGAAAGGCAGAAGCAAACTTCCCGCTGGGCAGAGCCCAATGCGGGGCTCCATCCCAAGAGCCCAGTGTCATGACCTGAGCAGAAGGCAGATGCTTAACCGACTGAGCCAGGCAGGTGACCCGGAAATCCTTTAATTCAGAGAGGGTTTGCCCTTTCTGAGTTTGGAATTCTGAAAAGCAAATTCTGGGCTTGTGGAGCCAGTTCCAATGTTGTGGATATGGATGTAAGCTGACTTCATAGTGGCAGGGGTTAATACGGTGCTTAAATTAGTCCGTTCCGCTGACGGACACATCTGTCCAAGAGTTCTTCCACGTGCTCGTGAGGAAACGTAGATGTACCAACAAGGGATGCAAGGGACGGAGAGAAAACTTAACATAAAGATGCTGCAGCCACAAGGAATTCAGTGCGGCTGCTCCCCTTGTCCTTGTCCGCGCTGACCCCACAGGGAATAAGCTCTGTTTGTGAAGTTATCATTCTGGCAAGCATATGAGCAATCCTGTGGTGATTATACAAAATCCAGATTCCACCGCATGAAGCTGAAACCCCATAGCATTCCTCTATTAGAGCCCGTAAGCTCCCTGATATAGAAACATACCATCTTACAGATGATGGAGAGGATATGAGACAAGGACATTTTCGAGAAATAACTGATTGTCCAAAAGAGGTCATATTGAACAGAAAGATGCTGAGATCAAATTATGGGTGATGATAACATTTGTACTGCTTCCCTTCCCCAATTTCCAGGAGGATGAAGGGGGATAGTTCATGAAGAAGCTTAGAGTGATTACTTAAAAAACAAACAAAACTGTAAGGGCCTACTTAGCCAGAGTGAGCCATTTTGTTGTTTATACAGTAAACTTAGATTGACCCTGCCCCCCCCCCCCACCCCCGCCCTGAGGAACTTGCTTAGAAACAAGTCTGGGAAACCAGTAAAATATGACTGACCAGCCCCTGATAACAAAGCCCATATACCAGGATGTGTCAGGTCAGGGGAAGGTAGCAGAGCCCAGAATACAAGGATGAGTCAAGTCAGGTAGAGACATCCAATCAGGAAAGCACCTCCCTAAACACCCAAGAATGTGGGCCCTGCCTTTTGGGCACCAATTCTGACCAGAGTGATAGGCTAGTTCAAATAGATACTATAGGGTGAATTGTAATTCAATTGGCCACCTGTGTGGCCAGGCTCAACCACAGGGCCTTTGCTCTGTAAAAGTTAGTCTGTGAGGACAGGAGGGGTCGCCTCTTTGTAAGAGACGGCCCTGGCTGGTCAGTTTGATTCTCGAGGCTTGGCATGAAATAAAGCTTTGCTTGACCTTCACTTTGTATCAGTCTCGTTCCTTTGACCATGGACCCAACAAAAACTACAGCAGCTTACATAAAATATCTTATAAGTGACAGACATCATCCTCTGACAACACATTATATGTGTTTCGAATTATTTTTTGTGATGCATGGTAGGAAACATCGTTCTCGATGTTCTCTAAGTGGAACTGGGCTTAATAGTGGCAGTTGCTTTCTACTTTTTCCCCACTGTTTGTTTGTTTGCTTTGTTTGGCACCTGACACGTGGTAACCACTTAATAGATGCAGAATGCAAAATTAAGGGATAATTTTAAGGAATAAACCAGATATAAGGAATAAACCAGACATTTTAGAAAGGAATAAACCAGACATTTTAGAAAGGCAAACTTGAGCTTCCCTGCATTCAGGCTTTTCCCTTTAAATATAACAAGATTCAACAATGAGGTGAGAGTAAAAATGGAAATGATTATTGCAATGTATTTGTTCATGATCAATTCAACTGAGAGCTTGTTTCAGAGTGATGTTTTGATGGATAAACCAGAGTAGTTTTCCTTATACTCCTAGTCATTGCACACAATGACCACATAACTTGTCCTTGGCCCCGGGTTTTTGATTTTCTACTTTTTTTTTCACTCCATGCATTTCCAAAGCAACATCTATGTTTCATATCAATCTTGACAATCCACTTATTGAGGATAATGCTTGTGAGTTTTATCTGAAAAAATAGTTTATAATTTTAGAGAGAGTTATTTTTAAAACATTTGTAAACAGTTGGGCTATTGAAAATGAGATGTATGTCTATGATATATTGTATTTAAAAATGAAAAAAAGAAGTACAATATCTACACTAATTGCAGCTGCCCTGAAAATTGACATTGAAAATATAGCTATAAACATGAAATAAAAATGAGATGAAAATGCAAAATAGCTTAATGTTTAATTCTATGAGATTCTAATTTCTATAAACCAAAAGGTCAAGAATAGAATGACTTTTATCTCATTTCTAGTCAAGAGACACAATATTGGTACCCTCTGATCTCCACATTCATTACAACTGGAGGAAGCTTTTCTTTAGGAACCCATTGTTGAATCCTGGAGGAAGTACTTTTCATATTCATAAGTGTTTCCACTGCAAATTTTTATGCTGTATTTGAGAGTACTAAAATAATTGTCACATATAGAAACTTTATTTTCTTTTTAATCTCTTCCCTAATTTTAGAAGACAGATGCTGGTCATTAAATAATATGTATTATATGAAACTACTTTCAATCAATGTTTAAACAATATTCATTATTACAAGTAACTGCCACTAAATATTTTAGATATAAATTGCTCTGTAGATTTGCAGCTCAATATAACTACGATTGGGATTGGAGCTACCATTTGCATTTCGAAATAGGAGTGCCTTCCTTTCCTCCCTCCCTTCCTTCCTCCCTTCTTGTTTTCTTCCTGTTTTTCCTCTTTCTAATGTCAGAAAAATATGAAACAAAATCAACCTTTTATAAATCACAAAATAAAACAAGTAATGCTGTGTTAAGGAGCATCTGGCATTCAGGTGTAGAGCTGTCAAGTGCCTTTTGAATATTCACTCAGCAGGGTATCTGCAATTTAAATACCTTGTTACAGTTAATAAAAGTTGTCAAAGAAGCATATTAACATGCCTTAGGGATTAATTCTGCACTTTACAGACTTCATGTGTGTGAATAAGGCAAGCCTATAACATGAGTTGCACAACCCCAAAAGGCTTTACTTACATCTTTTATGCAATTATAAATTGAACAATCAAATATTATCTCTCAGATTGTATTTTCGTCAAAATAATTATTCACATACACATTATTGAAGATTCTCTTTGAAAGTGCATTTTACACTTACATTTATGAATTAATAGCAATGTATTTATATGTCGACAACAATTTTTTCTCTTTAAAGGTAAAAAGATACTCTAGTATTTGGTGGACAATAGTAGGGTAATTTAGATAAAAAGCAAAAATGACTTGTTTTATGCAAGTTTTGCCTTTCATTGCTACTTTAGAGAAAACCTTTAGTTTAACTTTTACATCTTCTCGAACTCTATAGTAATAGAAAAATGCTTGGAGTTCATCAGAGATGACTGGAGATCTCGCTTTTCCAACATCTGCATGATGCCAGTCAAGTTTGCAAAAGAGCTACATTAGTAAAGTCCGTAGCTGTTTTTGCTAACTGAAACTTGAGGACTTTTTGCAAACAAAAGGTGAAAAGCACAAATATCTTTGGTGTCTGTTCTACAGCCATCCAGGTTTGCACCGGCGCTCCCGGGAGCAGAGTGCCACTCACAGCATCTCAACATCGAGCTGCTAGGAGCTTTGAACTGTGTCTCTGAGCATCTGGGCTTTATCTCAATTTATTTTATGCATCCATTCACAGACATCAGAAAAGCCTAAGAGAGGTTATTTTGGGGGTCTGAAATGCTAAAAAAGAAATTTCCATATAAATTAATGGTAATTGCTTCTTTGTTTTAAGCCATTTGGGCTTAACACAGTTTTTTGTTTTTGTTTTTGTTTTTTTTTTTAAGAACAAACTACTTTTGATTGGGAGGGGGTGTCTATTTCTTTTCCTGCATTTTCACCAGTGAAGGCAATATTTCTTCCACAGTGTTAGTTAATGTCTTTGTTTCAGTGAGGTCTCAACCATCCCACATTGTGTGTTTAACATGATTCCTCAAAACTATATACACAAGTCCCTGACACAAATGCTATTTTCTGTCTGCGTTCTTGCAGCTAGAAGTAGCTGGAAAGAATCAGAGGGTCCTGTTAGTGCTGTTGGTCCTGTTGGTCCATTTCAAATGCATAATAACTACCCCCAGGGGGATAACCACACCTCTGTTTTGAACTTGCTCTTCTGCGTTCCTTGATTTCTATTGCAAACCTTCTTTGCCCTCAGACTTTCGATAATTTTAGAGATTCTTATTTTCAACTGAATGGTCTTGCTCCCTCGTTTGCTGGCATGCTAGATTACTGGTCTACCACACTCACTGTCAAGATGCACCCATGCCCATATTCTCTGCCTTGAAGGGAAAAACAAAAACAAAAACAAACAACCAATATATCTTAAAAATAAACACTGTTAATATTTTGTAAGTTTCTTTAGCTCTTGTGTTTGTTACAGTGTTTTCTGCTATATATAGCATAACTGCAATATTATTGCATACAGAATTTGCATTTGGGAGAGCAAATGATTTTTTTAAAATATTTTATTTATCTATTTGACACAGAGAGAGAGAGATCACAAGTAGGCACAGAGGCAGGCAGAGAGAGAGGGGGAAGCAGGCTCCCTCCCGATGCGGGGGCTCGATCCTAGTACCCTGAGATCAAGACCTGAGCAGAAGGCAGAGGCCTAACCCACTGAGCCACCCAGGCGCCCCAGGGCAAATGATTGTTATAAATATAATTCTTCCAGAATACATGGTTCTATTTACTTGAAAACTTATTAGCACTCCAATATGATTTTTTATACCTTTATATAGCTTATCATTGATTTCCTATGATCTAAATTGCACAAATAACAAAAAATATTGTCTCATTATACAATTTATGATTTCTTTGTGGGTTCTTTATACAACATAATGGATAAGTGTAGAAGATGAGGTGTTTTAGTAGTAAGATAGTTTTTTAACTGTGTTTAAACTAAGTCTTAAAATAAGTCTCAATTTGATTGCATTAATACTTCCCATCAAAACAGAAGCCTGCATTCTTGAAAATGACAAAGGATGTACAGAATTATATCTAACATTCTGAGCACATAGTTTATCAATAAATGTTAGTTTAGTGAACTGGTTTTCAATTTCTAATATATTTTACACACGTGCATTTTACTACATTATTTTTGAAAATGCTAATAAGAGATCAGATCCGTTTAACTTTGGTACTCACCCATATCTGCCTGTAGTGACTGTGGGCTGCTCACCCAACACGTTAGCTTATCAACTTTGACTTAGAGGCAGTCATGCATAGATTGCTGTTGACAGAGGTCAGGGAGCAGTCTGTGACTACTGGCCAGCTCTCTCGCTGAGCAGAGACAGTAAATAGCCTGTGTGAATTATAATTGTTTTGCTCAGAAAGGAACATCATCGTTAAAATTGCTACGTAGTTCGTTGAGTATTGATGCAGAGTTTTTGAAACACAAATGGCCACTGTAGAGTGTTCCGGTGATTTTGAAGGTAAAATGTCTTCCCTGCCTAGGGAACAAAAGTGATAAATATGGAATTCTTTTCCTCTGTTTTTAAATATGTACACACATGTGTAATTGATAGAGTAAGCAGTTAGTTGCACAGGAGCAGGGAACGAATGCTTTCCAACTGATACAAAGAGTAGAAACCAAGTTCCAAACAAGTAGGAAAGACCCCTGGGGGTAAGCATGCATTCTTTGCTGTAACTGCTTCCCCCCACTAACCTACAGCTTCATTATAATAGTTAGCGGTTTGGTTTCCCAGCAATCCCCGCCCCCACCACACACACAACCTGGAACAGTGAAGCCATGACACTCTGACAAGGACCAGATAGGACAAACACCAGTAGGAGGAGTCACTTCGATGATAGGAAAGAACCTCACACAGAGACCACACTAGTTATGACCCATAACCAATGCCAAGATAGACGGAGAAGGCGAGCCTGACCCAAGGGGCAGCTGCCACCTCTGGGCCTGCCCCCTCTCCTCCCCACCAGAGTGCACTTTCACTCTGACCACCATTAAATGCTTGCTTACTTGAGAGTTTGGTTCTGAATTCTTTCCTGGTGGAACTCAAGAACCCAGGCCAGTGAACAGGAATTGACACTAACATTAATGCTTTTGAATATTATAATACTTGCAAGATATATTCAGATAAGATTAAAGCAGTGTGTTGCTCTGCAGTCTTGGAGCACTCTTATCCTAATAATAAAAATATTTTTTGTTTCTTTTGCTAAGGACCCTGTTTCCTTTCTGGTCTATGTAGTTTATGCACAACCTTACTCACCCAAGTGGAAGAATAATAATAATAATATATATGTTCCTCCATCAAGTTACTTAACCCATCTGTCACTTCACATATTTATTTTGTGTGTGTGGGAGAGAACATTTAATTTCTACTCTTTTAATGTATTTCAGATGCACAATACAGTGCTATCCGCTATAGTCGTACTCAGACCTTATTCATATTAAGGCTGAAAGTTTGTTCCCTGTCACCAACATCTCCCTATTGCCCCACATCTTAGCTTTGGACAGCCACTTTTCTAGCCTCCATTTCTATGAGCTTGACTTTTTGTTGGTTTTTTCTTTTTGTCTTTGTTTAGTTTCTGCATATAAGTGATAACCATGTAGTATTTGTCTTCCTCTGTCTTACTTATTTCACTTAGCATAGTATCCTAAGGACATGGGAATAAAGATATCTTTTTGATATCCAGTTTCCATTTTCTTGGGATATACTGGATCATATGGCAGGTCTTTTTGTAACATTTTGAGGACCATAGTGTTTTCCATAGTGGCTTCACTAATTTACCAATAATATTTAAGACTAAAATATTGGGTGCCTCGGTGGTGCGGTAGTTTAAATGATGACTTTTGCTTTAGCTCAGGTTGTGATCTCAGGGTCATGAGATCAAGCCTTACCTCAGGCTCCACACCCAGGACAGAGTCTTCTTGAGATTATCTCTCCCTCTCCTTTTGCCCCCCCCCTCAGGCTCCCTCTCTCTCAAATAAATAAACAAATCTTAAAAAAACAAAACAAAGCAAAAAACCCCTAAAATAACCAAGTGCTAGGTCCATGCTAATCCAATTATTCCATTTTATTTCAATGCTTTATATAAGGTAACATAATCACTGCTAGACCACTTAGAATTAGCTCCAGAAAGTTCACTGGAGTCACACAGAAAGAGACTTGCTCTTTATTCTAAGATTCTTAACTATAAAATTACTTAACCCTGAAGATTAAAACTAAAATTACATAAAGACTAAAGCCACTGATAACCACGATGAGGGCAAAACTATCAAAGAATAATGTCAGTTGAGGAAAATTAGAGGCAGATGAGGAAAGAGAACATCTATATGCTAAGCCTTTAAGTCCTTGGCCTGATACCATCCAGATGCATGAACCATTTTTTTCTTAAAATTAATTTGCATTAATTTTATACTGGTTAACACCTGAGAAATCTCTTGGTTAAAATTATTTTATATTCCTTTCAATTAATCTGCTTCAAATTTTGACATAATATACCAAAACATCAAGGACTGGCTGAAGGTTCGTTTATACAAGGTATTTTAGTTTTGTTTGAAAACCACGCAGAAAACACGATATGTATTTGGAATTAACTTCCACAAAGATAAAATATTCTTTCGTTTTCCTCTTCTTGCCTTATTGTTTGTTCTTTCTCAAAATCAAATAGGCTTTCTTTTTCTCCATAGCCATTTTAGACAATTTAAATAGGCACTGACAAGAAGTTGTTAGTGTACAATTTTATCCCATAATAGACAAACAAAACATTTTTAATAACTACTGTGACTTAAAATGTAAATTTTATTCACTTGAAAATAGCACATCATAAAACTAGAAATGACCACTGAAATGTAAGTATTTTATTTTGTTAGAATTTCTCATCAGAATCAGATTCAGAGAATAAATTAAGCTATAGAGTTTTAAATAATCAAACTTAATCTCCATTGAAATGAAGGCACAAAATAACAAGAGAAAACAAAACCATTACATCCTGGAATAATATCATATACAATTCCTGTTAAAAAAAAATTAGTGATTAATTAACTTTTCATTTCTATGAGCAGGAAACAGGAAAACAAAAAAAAAGCACGATAAATATAAAAATTTTAGGAAATAATGAGTTAGGAATTCTCAAGTGAGGACATAAATTGTCATGAAGTTTGCATTGTTTAGATTAATGTATTTAATTTATAGTAGAATTAAGAAGAGCCTATTCAATAGAAATAAGATTGTATTGTTAAACCATCTAACTAGTGTTAGAATCAAACATTACATATTTTAGCTCTGCAATGCTAGCCATTCTTTCCTTAGAATATTTGACGGAACTTGACAAAAGTTATCATATGCTTAAGATAGGAAACATCTGTCAGAGTGAGAAGAAATATTTCAGAAAACTCATTCTACCTTTTGGCCTTCCAGTATCCAATTACCACAGCAGGTGTCTGGGCGCAAAATGGCATAGCTGGATATCTGAAGTTTGGTTATTTGGGCCTTTGGATACATGTTTTGTTTGTTTTGTTTTGTTTTTTTCTCATAATGTTAATTTGTATATCAAGACAAAATGGAGGCACAAAATGGAGGCCGCCCCAGTGGCCTGGTCCACATCACAAATGTAAACTGAAGTCAGCCTGTTCTAATGGGAAGTGCCCGTCAAGACAATCCCTGCCTTTAGCTGCTACCTTGCCTAGAAAACAGAACCTGCCAGGGATGCGTGGGTGACTCAGTGGATTAAGTGTTAGGCTCAGGTCCTGATCCCCGGATGCTGGGATTGGAGCCCCACATGGGGCTCTCTGCTCAGCGGGGACCCTGCTTCTCTATCTGCCTGTCACTCCCCCTGCTTGTGCTTCTCTCTCTGAGAAATGAATAAATAAAATCTTTAAAACAAACAAACAAACAAACAAACAAACAAGGGGAGTGGGAGAGTGAGAAGCAGGCTCCCACTGAACAGGGAACCCAATGCAGGGTGGGATCATGACCTGAGCCTAAGGCAGATGCTTAACCCATGAGCTACCCAGACACATCTTTTTAAATGTGACCATTTCCTTGACTTGTAATGCAGGATTAGCTATGCTTGTTCTGAATCTTACTTATATGAGTGCTTTGGCAGGCATTTTTAATGGATAGTATCTGCCAATCATCACTATGATTAGGAAATTTAGCTATATTTTTGCACCTAGTTGTGGTTGTTGTAGTGTCTCATTGTATGAATGTACTATGCTCTTAACATACACTTAAAGGTTTACCTGGGTGGCTCAGTTGGTTAAGTGTCTGACTTTGGTTCAGGTCATGATCTCAGGGTCCTGGGATCAAACCCCTTGCCTGGGGGGTTTGGGGGGAACCCTGCTCAGTGGGAGTCTGCTTGTCCTCTTGCCCCTCCCCTTTCCACTCCCTCCACTGCTGCTCCTGGTTCCATATTTTCTCTTTCTCATAAACAAATAAAATCTTAAAATAAAAACAACATGCATTTCACTATTGATAAAATTTGGATTATGATTAATTTTTAACCCTTGTGAATTAATGCTGTAATGAATATTCTTGTATAAGGCTTTAAGTGAGTATATCCATTCATTTCTTGTGGGTATTTATAATGGCAGTACAATTGCAGGATCACAGGGTTAAATTCCTTTTGTTTTTTTTAGAACAATTTTTATAGGATTTTTTTTTTGAGATTGAAGTACAATTTATGCAGAGCTAAAATCCTCTCCCTAATTTGTCTTAATAATGTATGTGATTTTAATGTTTACCTTAGTTCTATAGGAAGCTATGACAAATGTTGAGTTTGCCGTGTCTGAAAAATACACGTCCTTGGAGTCAGTCATGTGCAAGAGAGAGTTTCATCTGATGCCAAGGAGAAGGTATTAGTTAACCATTAAATGACAACAACCCGGAACCAGAGGGTTTGATTCAAAGAAGAGAAAAACTAAAGATAAACCTAAATTAGGGGAAAGAGTGAATGAATACAGAGACCATAGGGAAAAGTAAAGATCACAAAAGGAAACAATCAAATAGGAATAGAAAAAGATGCAGCTGTAGTCACAAGAATTTCTAAAATGTTTCACTTTTAGGACTTTTAGTGTGCTTCATACGTTTTGACATTGTAAGTGCACGTTTAAAGAGATTGCCTCAATCAGAATAGTGAACAGAACATTCAGAGATAAAGGAACTGTTTACCTAACACCTGAAATGTGTTTAATACAATTGAGCAGATGAGTTACTAACTACTTTTAATTTTAAATAATTAACTTAAATTTAAATAACCACCGACGGCTAATAGCTACCATTAGCTACCAAACAGGAAGAAATACCCCAAGTGATCCTGAATGAGGGAAGTCCAAGGGACTTTATTTTAGAAAGGCTTCATCTCATCTGTTTTTCTAATAAGCCCCATTGACTCACCTTCCATATTCCACATTCCATATTCCCCTACTTCAAGAGGGAAGCAGGAAAGTTCATCATTCTCTGAGCTTTGTCCCAGCCCCCCCCCCCCCAAACACCTGATAACACCTAGGAAGAGCTAGATATCAAACACAGTCCAGGATATTAGCTTCAAACAAACCTTTGCTGATGCTGGCATCCATACCCCGACCTTCTGTCATTTATGTAATAACACTCACTGTCCATCTGACACTCACCTTCGATTGGCCCCTACCCTCGATTCCTGGTGGAACACTTACCCTAAACCCTTTTCTTAATAAACCCCTATACCCCAGCAACAACGAAACTCATTTTTTTCCTCTTTTCTGAGTCTTCAACACACTCCATCTGGTAGTCTCTGTCACTCATGCTATTCAATAAACTGTTTCATTTTCTATGGCTCACATTTGATTTCCATCCTGTGTGAAGCCAAGGACCCTCTTGGTCTGTCCTGTGGGACCCTCCCTTGGGTTTTCAGACCCAGCCTGCCTGCATCAATACATTCATTGATTTCTTTTCTTCATTGTGTGTCATAAGAACAGGTTGTTATTTATAAGTTTTAGAAATAGGCGTATGTATCACTGTTTTATTGAATGTAATTTACAGTATCACTTTTGCTTCCTTATGAATGTTAGTCATGATGTATACTAAAATATTGATTTTTATATTTTCTTTATAGAAATTTTCAAATTGATTACTGATGAAACCTCTACTTATTGTCTAGTAAACGTGTAGAGTTTGTCATTCATTTAAAGATGTTACATTTACTCTCAGACTCATCTTAATTCCCTGATGTGTGGCCTGTTTATCTCTTTCAGGCTGTGTTTATTTTGTTTTGCTCTGTCATTAGCATAACTCACTGATATCCAGGAGCATATAGGTTTGGTTCACCATGGCATCCTTAGTGGGAGCATGGTGCCTACACATACAAGTTACAAAGAAAATATTTATTGGTTGAAAGAATTAATTATTGAATAATTAAGCTGCTTTCAAACCTCTTTTAGAACTTAATTAAGTCAATAAATATTGAATAAGAGTCTGAGGAAATATGTGAACACTTTGTAAATGTTGAACTGCAACAATGAGTCATTTTTTACTGAGATTTCTTTTTGTCTTAATAAATCCTCCAAATGCTATGGCTTATTTTTTGTAGATTATTTAAAATATAAGGACAATTACCTAAAGACTTAAAAGGCAATCACATTTACGTCTTTTTGTTTGCTAATTTTCTGAAGGAATAGTTTCTGCATATGCTAATTGAATGGATACAATTTGAACCACCTGCTGTAAAACGAATCCATTTACAACATTCTCCATATAATAGGACTAATCTCATTTACAATTTCTCTTCTGCTAGAGCAATAATGAATGCATGTGGTATTCTAAACAGCTTATTTTCATATGGCTGGCGAAGGTTAGCTGGTTGCAGAGTAAGTGGGCAAGAAATAGGTTAGGGTGGCGTTATTGCCTTGGCAAACGTATTACCTTGTAACTGAGCAGAGATCAGGATCATAAAGAAGTCAATTTCCGGGAGTGGCCTTTCTAAGAAAATGCTCCTGTAAGACCCTGTAAGATTTTGTGGAATATATCATGGAACAACACAACAAAACAAAACAAAACTCTGCTAGAATGGAAAAAGTGAGCTAAGCTAACAGTAAACCGCAAACTAGGTTTTGTTAATGCTTCCTATGGAGTAAGAATGTGAGCTTGTAATTTTACATCCTATTGCCTTAAAATATGCAGAATCTCAAAATGACATCCCAAATAATTTGGAAAAAAAAAAAAAAGATCTAATTTGACTTTCAGATTGTGGAAGAGTTAGTGTTTCATGCTCCAAATAATATTCCATTTATCACAAGTTAATTTATTGAATACAATGTATCATTTTTTAAATTTTCTAGGAATTGTTCTGTTTTTGAACCCCATATATATATATATATATATATATATATATATATATGTATATATACACCTTTCATTGTAGTACTAGTCATAAAAAACCTGTCTTGTAGATAAATCCAGCTCTTCTCACTGCATCTGCACTTGTAGATGAACTTGGCTGAAACCAAACCAAACAGGCAGCCATACTGACCTACCAGCATTTGGGAGAGGGGGTTAATAAGGAGAGTACAGTCTTTGAGTAAGGAGTAAGGCTGGCATATGCATAATTCAAGAAAAAGTATCCCAATAAATTGGGTTTCTCTATCACTGGATAGACAAATTGGAATGCCTCAGTTAGAGGAAAATAAAAACAGTTTTCAGACTCTGAATGCCATAGCATTCTGATTGTTGAATGTGTCAAACCAAACAAACTAGTGACATACTGTCACTAGTACATAATCAAGATCTGTGGTGTGAAATAATCGTTAAAAATCCATTTAGAGGTACTCACAGGTTCTCTTATTTCACTTTTCCAAACTTCCCAGGATTACTTTGTTTAAAAAGAAGACATGCAACAATAGTAAACACTCTTAGCTAAGAAAAGTTCCCCCACTGATACTTGCTCAAAATTACAACCAACTTGTCCTAAATATTGTCCCACAGAAAATTTTGGTAATCACCTATTTAAGATTATGTGGTGCTCCCGAGGAGACCATTTGACTTTACCAGGTTTTGTGAACCTCTGTTCTTAAAATTGTTTAAAATGAAAACTGTAGCATTGTCTAATAATGATAAAGCATATAAATGTAATATGTATGAAATTTTTCATAGAAGAATGAATAGATAACCCTATATGGTTATAAGGTTTCCACATTTCCCATTAACTGACACAATGTTAACTGTAAGTCGATTATACAAAATCAAGGATGTATGTTTTAATCTGTAGAGTAACTACCATGATATAATACACAAATGTAGAACTGAAAGTCAATAGATACATTATTTAGAATTTTAAAGATTTGGGGTGCCTAGGTGGCTCAGTTGTTATGCATCTGCCTTCTGCTCAGGCCATGATCCCAGGGTACTGGGACTGAGCTCCACATCAGGCTCCCTGTTTGGTGGGAAGCCTGCTTCTCCCTCTCCTACTCCTCCGGCTTGTGTTCTCTCTCTTACTGCCTCTCTCTGTCAAATAAATGAATAAAATATTCAAAAAATATTTTTTTAATATTCACTTAATCTAAAACAAGGCAGCAAAAGAGGAACAGAAAACAGATTAGCAAAAGGAACATAAATAGTTAAATGGTAGATGTAAATCTAACTATACTGATAATTGCATCAAATATCAAATACTACAATTAAATATTGCCATAATGAATTTTAAAAAGAAAGATCAATTATACGCTGGATACATAAGCAAATAACAGGCAGGAAAGTGTGGTGATTACTGCAGATTTTAAAGCTATAAAAGGGGTTATTATGAAAAACTTAATGCTACCAATTATTAGATAAAATGGACATCTTAGGGGTGCCTGGGTGGCTCAGTGGGTTAAAGCCTCTGCCTTCAACTCAGGTCATGATCCCAGGGTCCTGGGATTGAGCCCCGCATTGGGCTCTCTACTGGGTGTGGAGCCTGCTTCCCCATCTCTCTCTGCCAGCCTATCTGCCTACTTGTAATCTCTCTCTCTCTCTCTCTGTCAAATAAAATCTTTAAAAAAAAATGGACATCTTAGATCATATAGACAATTTTTTGAAATACATATTTTCCAATTTGACAAAACATAAGGTAGAAAATATTAGTAACCTTATATACAAAAAAAAAAGTTTTTCAAATTCCCTCCAGAAAGAAAACTATAGGTTCAGACATTTAAAGTAAATATGGCACCAATATTACATAAACTCTGTCAATCAATGAAGAGGGTGGAAGAAAGGTCTCATTTGTTTTATGAGCCTATAGTAAACCTCATACCCAAACTTGGCAATGTTATTACAAAACAAAGAAAAGAAGGAGAAGGAAGAGGTCTGAGGAGATACATAAGAAGAGTTTGAACAAATTCAACCTAATGCACACTTTTCTGAAATATGTTAATGTCTTTTGAAATTAACTTCTAAGGAGCCTGCTTTGATTGTTCTGTTTCCTAAGGTTTCCTGGATACAAAAGCATTTTAAGGTTTAATGAGTCTTAGCGCTTTAAAATATGGAAGGTGGAAAGGAAAGAAAGAGAAGTCGAATATTAACTTAAGTGTTGAACCTGTGGGATTGTAAAAGGATAATGTTTCAGTAAGTGATTGCGGGTTAATAAAATTTGGACAAGGGCCACAATTTCTGGTTAATTTCTTCACTTATTCCTTGGGTACTTTTCTCTCTAGGCCCTTTGGTTTCTTTGAAAAGATGAAAAGGTTTTGTTTTGGTTTTTGGTTTTTTTTTTAACCTATAAACATAAGAGTAATTTTTAAAGTACCCCAGAGATTATCACAGTAGGAATTTTTATAGGATAAAATAATTCGAATGTAATAGTCAGACCACAGTTGATCAGTAGAAGTTTTGGTGTCAAAATTCTGTCTTGTAAAATTTCCTTTGACCAAATAATTTAGAGACCCATAATGGCTACTTGTATTATTTTAGGACAACAATACATGTTGTTCTGGTCTTTTTTTTTTTTTTTTTTTTCTCTTTCTGAAATCACCTTTGGTTTACCAGTTAAATTTTTGAAACTTTTCAGTGCAGCCTAGTGCAGACTGTGGGTTAAGGAATAGAATTTATTAATTACATTCAATACACATTAAAAACAAATCTGTGTGACTAGGAAACTAAGATAAATTGCGATATTGAATTACAAACTACCCTCAAAAGTGTATGAACTATTAGGGGAGAAATCAGAAATAAGAAGCAACAGAAGGCAAGCAGGAAGCAGGTGAGTGACTGAAATATACAGAAAGGCAGAATGTTTGAGTTGCCAGACTGAGTTAGGAAATTACAGAAAAGTTTAGGCAAAAGGTACTTTCAAAGGCATTTATTCATTAAGTTATTCACTAAATATGTGTCCAGTACACACGTTTTGTACTGTAAACATGATCATGAGCTAATTAAATATCATCCTTCAGAGACTACCATCTAGGGGATTTTTAAGAGCAAGTCATTTGAACAGGTAACACTCTTCATGATGAGTAATAGGCTGGTCTCAATGTCCTAGGATACAGCACCCCAGAAAAAGAGAGAGAACATCCGTGAAGATGACTCAACCATCCAGAGATCAGTATAATACCAATTGGTCTATCCAGTTCCAATGTCCATCTGCATCTATTCTTTTAATACCCACAACTGATGATAAATTTTTCTAAAAATAATTACAAATCTTCAAATTTCTGATTATAAAGACAATACATATACATAGAAAAAAGAAACCCCTTAGCACACAAATAAGAAAACTAAAGGCAACAGTAATCCCACCATACTGGGTTAATGAATGTCCCCCTCTCCTAATTCAAATTCACCAGAACCCTCTGGATGCCACCTTATTAGGAGATAGGGCCTTTGAAGACAGAATTAAGACAAAGATCTCTAGATGAAGTCATCCAGTAGTAGAGTGGCCTTTAAATCTGATGACTGGTGCCCCTAGAAGAGTAAGAGAGGACACAGAGACACAAAGAGAAGGCCATGCAGAAGGGCAGGCAGAGATGAGAGTTAAACTGCTATAAGCTGATGACTGCCCAGAGCCATCACAAGCTAGAAGAGGCAAAAAAGGATTCTCCCTTAAAACCATCTAGGGAGTGGGTCCCTGCTGCCATCTTTAATTTTGAACATCTAACCTCCAGAACTGTGAGAAAACACATTTCTGTTGTCTTCAGCTGCCCAGTTTGTGGCATAGGGTCTTCCTTGAGTTATGATGGGGTTATGTTCTGATAGACTCTGATAGACCTATATTCTGATAAGTGGAAAATATCTAAAGCAAAAACACTTCGATACATATAATCTACCAAACGTCAGAGCTTAGCCTAGCCTACCTTAAATATACTCAGAACACTCACGGTAGCCTAGCGTTGGACCCAGTCATCTTGCACAAAGCCCATTTGATGATAAAATGTTGATTATCTCACGTAATTTATTGAACATTGTGCGGAGAGCAAGAAACAGTGGTTGTATAAGGGAACATGGTTGTTGGTGTATTGGTTGTTGACTCTTACGGTCGCTGGCTGAGTGGGCCTTGTGGCTCCTGCCTACCATCACAAAAAGATCATACCACACATGGGTAGCTGGAAAAAGGTTTACATTCGGAATTCCAGGTGTGGTTTCCACTGAGTGCTCATTACCTTAGCACCATCATAAGTCAGGGCCATCTAAAATTTGTGGCATCAGGCTTATATACAAAATTGTATACCCACTGTCCCAAGATACCTACTGGCAACTGAAATATAACCTTCCATATTTTTTTTTGTATGAATACAATCACACAGATATGTATTTATGAATGAGTCTGTAAATGCATATCTAACTTTAAAAATAACCTAGTCTTTAATTGAATTTACAGTGTTTTAAATAATTTAATTGTGCTAACATAAAAAAAGTCATCTGTGGGGTGCCTAGGAGGCTCAGTAGGCTAAGCATCTGCCTTCGGCTCAGGTCATGATCCCAGAGTCCTAGGATTGAGCCCCTGCTCAGTGGGGAGCCTGCCTCTCCCTCTGCCCCTCACCCTGCTCATGCTCCCTCTCTCTCAAATAAAGAAATAAAATATTTCATAAAAAAAGATAAACAAACAAACAAATAAATCATAAAAGGTCATCTGTGAAATGAAGGTGTATCCTTGGTGCAAACAAATGCTACCATGAGGAGATACCAAAAAGTAGAAAGAGATGAGCAGAGAAGAAATATAATAGCACAGAGGAGTTCTAGCCAAAAAAGAAAGACAATGGGTTTAAATCTTTCCCAGGCAATGAAGGGGATGGATTAAATGTTAAGGTGGAGACCTCATATAGTCTGTGTAATGTTGGCATGCTTGCCAGTTAACCCCTATTACTTCTAAAATATTGAGACATGTTAAAACTATTCTATAAAGTTTTTCCCTTTTCCACTTCTCTTTTCATGAATTGTTTCAGTTCACCTGGTGTGCTGCTTCAAAAGCATTCAGAGTGCAACTGTTATTTTGTTTGAAAATGAGAACTGCTTTTGTATAAAGATGTGGAATTGGGAGGCTGTGAATTACACCTTGCAACAAAATGTTTCCTAAAGCCTTGGAATTGGTACCCTACAAATCACCTGGCATGGACTCTTATGGTTTTCTCAGGTATAAGTGGAGGGGTGGGAACCTGGGGTGGGGAGATAATTTGCATATGTTAATATGAGGAAGAATAGGGAATAGGGAAAGAACACCTAATACAATTTAATTTCACTACAATTTTGACAGCATTTGGTCTTTGAATTAAAGGACACTCCTGCAGAATTCCCCAAACTGTTGAAGAGTGAATATACCAGGAATAAATCTCTCTAACATGCGTTTTGCAAAACTCCACTGTCCATTTCTTCTGGAATGTGGCATATCTTCCGTCTCTACTTCTCTGTACTAGATTCTCAAATATATATGGGTTCTAATTAGCCCTAATATTAGAAGCTACCTTAAAAATGGACTCTTTGATTCCTATAAAGTCAATAGGATTTTTTTTAGTTTGATAAAAAAATAATTAAAGCTTATTTCTTTAAATAAAATAATTATAATTTGAAAAACTAATGTTATTTAAGAAGCATTTTCACCCGTGTTCATGTGAACATCACTTTTGATAAAGGCTTTATTGGAAACACCAGTGATTAATATTTCATGGTAAGTAAAAATGCTTAGTTTTATTTGTGAGATTTTAAATAAAAAAGGAAGCAAAAAGTAAAGAATGGAGCCTCTGAGCAATGATAAAATAACCCCAGATGAATATAACTCACCTAATATCCCACAAGCCAGTGACTGGGAAATGCATGCATTACAAGGCTGGATAAGAAAGAATTTAAAATCTGACACATGGTATCAATCAGGGGGCAGCATTTACTGCTCAGTTTAATAACCTCTCCTCCCTATGTTGATGGCAACACGAAGAAATTCGCTAGCTGCACAATTTCCAGAGTCTCTCCTCTTGTCTGGTAGCAATTACATGGACTTCAGTTCTAGAGCCCTAAAACGTTACAAAGAAGTCCAATATCTGTGAAGAAAGAGGACTCTCTTCCGGATTTATATGAGAACAAGCGGTATAAATTGACAGCTACAATTTTGGAAAGCTATGAAATCAACTGTGTTCTTTAAAGAATAAAAACAAGATGACTTCATGTAGTTTTAGATTGTGTAATATATACATGCACGTAACTAAATTCTTCTCAATATTCACACATGATATTTTCATTTGGGTTATTACTAATATTTGGTTGAAAATATATTTTTTTAAAGATTTTGTTTATTTGACGGAGAGAGAGAGCACATGCAGGCAGAAGGAGAGGGAGAAGCAGGCTTCCCGCTGAGCAGGGAGCCCGGTGCAGGACTCGGTCCCAGGACCCTGGGATCATGACTGGAGCTGAAGGCAGACGCTTTACCGACTGAGCCACCCAGGCACCCCTAGCAAAGTATTTTGAAATGTACTTTTTAAAATGTGTAGTATGGAAGTGACGGTTTTGCTGTAGTGTTAGATTAAGATTATTTAAAATTCTTACTAAATAATATTAAGCCCTAAATGAAATTGGATAAGCAAAACCAAAGATGGTATCTTAGTCCATTCGGGCTGGTATAACAAAATAACCACAAACTGCATGATTTATACACAGCAGGAATTTATTGCTCGCAGTTCTGGAGGCTGGGTAGTCCAAGATCAAGGTGCCAGCATGGCTTGGTTCTATGAAGTCCCTTTTCTGGGTTGCAGACTGCTGACTACAACTTCTTGATATGTCCGCAGAGTGGAAAGAACAAGGATCTCTGCTGGGTGCCTTTCAAAGGGGCAATAATCTCACCATGTGGGCTCTGCATTCACAACCTAAGCACCTCCTAAAGGTCCCATGTCTTAATAACAATCACCTTGGGCATTAGGTGATGTCTGATGAATTTGGGGGGACACAAATCTTTAGGTCAAAGCAGACTGTAGCAGTGTCTATATTGTTAAAGAAAACCTTACCTTAAAACCAACATTTCCTGCACATATTTTATTTCAGCTGAGGGGAAAGGCCTTTGACTTTGCAATTAGTGATTTTGTGCTTTGTGGTGAAATTTTAACCTACGGCTTATGTAAACTTTGCTTTTTTTTTTATATTTTATTTATTTTTTCACAGAGAGAGAGCACAAGCAGGGGAAGCGGCAGGCTTAGAGAAAGGGAAAAGCAGGCTCCCCGCTGAGCAGAGAGCCTGATGGGAGGCTCGATACCAGGACCCTGGGACCATGACCCAAGACGAAGGCAGATGCTTAACCCACTGAGCCACCCACATGCCCGTAAACTTTGTTAATTAGTCATTAAATTATTAAATACATAGGCCCATTAGATAATGGTGAATCTTACCCCGTACTTATTTGCACACAGTGAATGTTCTTTTTCTTTCTTAAAAGTAGTTTGGCAGTTTCTGAAATAGTTCATGTTTAAAACTTTCTTACCGGGGCACCTGGGTGGCTCAGTGGGTTAAAGCCTCTGCCTTCAGCTCAGGTTATGGTCCCAGCGTCCTGGGATCGAGCCCCGCTTTGGGCTCTCTGCTCGTCAGGGAGCCTGCTTCCCCCTCTCTCTCTGCCTGCCTCTCTGCCTACCTGTGATCTCTGCCTATCAAATAAATAAAATCTTAAAAAAAATAAAAAAAAATAAAACTTTCTTACGATAGTGATATATAATGTATTTTCTTCTATAAGAAAAGCTAATGTTCATTCAGCTTGTTCCCACTTTTCAATATTCCATATCATACCATAGATGTCTTAGAAAGAAGAAAGAATATTTGCTGGGTATTGATTTCATTTATAAATCTTCTAAAAGTTGTTTATGCTGGTATATGAGAAGTATAAATGTTTACAAGATGCAAGTTTATAGGATATCTCAATTTTTATTTATTTATTTATTATTATTTTTTAAAGATTTTATTTATTTGACAGACAGAGATCACAAGTAGGGAGAGAGGCAGGCAGAGAGAGAGGGAGAAGGAAGCAGGGTCCCTGCTGAGCAGAGAGCCCAATGCGGGGCTCCATCCCAGGACCAGGGGATCATGACCTGAGCCAAAGGCAGAGGCTTTAACCCACTGAGCCACCTAAGTGCCCCAGGATATCTCAATTTTAAAAGGAAATGTTTTAAAAAGATTTTCCACTTACTAGTATTAAAAGTGATTTAAATTTTCTTTGTGGAAGGAAACATTAGTTGAACACTTAAAACAGACATATTTTATTCTGAACCCAAAAGAGAATCATGAATAATAAATAAGCAGCAAGATTATTAACTATAAAAATAAGCTTAAACTGCATAATTTAAATATATTATTATCAGTGAACATTGGTTCAGAAAAAACAAACCACCAACGAAATCTTTGAGAATTAAGTTCCATACCATGCATGTAGTATGTATAGTACTCAGAGTGTGTGTGTGCACGTGTGTATAGATTTATGCATATATAGATAGATGTGTACACACACACGCGCGTGCGCGCGCACGGACACACACACATATATTTGTTCCTACCAACAAATAAAAAAAATTAGGTAAAACATGAACTATATTTGAATTAGTAGTGTGTAGACAATGTATAAATCAGTAAAATATGTATAAAGAAATGAATATGAACAGATTCTATCATTGTGTTTTGACATTAATATTAATATTATTGTTGGAATACTTGGTGTTGCTGCATTCAATTATTCGGTGGAAACATCATGGCAATTGTTTACCACCAGTAAATGCATATTATTCTGTAAAAGTTTCTGTTGCAGTAATATTCATTGAAATTTGAAAAGTCAATTTTTCCCAAATAATAACCTAATCTTTCTTTGTGCAGACATAACCTAAGAAATAAATTGAGACCAGGATATTTATGATGTAAATGTGGTAGACAGAGACAATTTCCCTTCCATGTTTAACTTCTATTTAACACGCTTAATTAATTTTCCTTAAGATTATGAGGTTATAATTTTTCAGCCTTACTTTTTTTTCAGTAACAATAAAATAAATAATAATTTTTTTTTCAATTTAAAGAACACCATACACTAGTACTCACTCCAGAACTATTAGAAAGTAACCTCACTTTCCCTGCTTGCTACAAATGCAATGGATGCAGGCCAGTAAAGAAAGTGTAGAGGGGTGCCTAGGTGGCTCAGTTGGCTAAGTATCTGCCTTCAGCTCAAGTCATGATCCCAGGGTCTTGGGATCTGCCCTCTTTCTCTGCCCCACCCCATGTTCTCTCTCTTGCACACTCTGTCTCAAATAAATAAATAAAAACTTTTTTTAAAAGTTAAGAAAGTATGGAGATAGAGTTAATTTTGCATGAAGAAATTATCTTAAGTGCAGAAAACATTGGAACTGTGTGAAATTTGGAAGGAAAATGGGAATGGCCAAGAAGGATTCAATGTGTATTTAATACCACTAAAATGTACACAGGTACCATTTTGTAATTCAAATCCAATTACTTGTTTCTTCAAGTAGTTCTAGGAAATGAATATGGCAGTTTTTTCCAGGGACCCAGTTCCCCTCCTTATGGATTCAGAAACTAACATGTTATTTTCAGTTAATATGTTCAGATTTTAAATCCAAGTACCTCTGCTTTTATGAAACTTGCTCCAGAAATACTTCTCTTACGTAAAGTCATTTGTTATAATTTATTTACTCTGCTTCTTATAATGTTGGCATAATTATAAGACGGGATTTACTGTACTTACTCTTACTCAAATTTGTCTTTTCTCAACAGCTGAGAATAGAAAAAGAAACAACCTTATATATTCTCACCTGCACCCATATAAAAGAACAAAATACCAAAATATTGATGATTCACTGTAAATGACTTCATCTTGACCAAAGTAAAGCACCATCTTTATCAGGATCACACATTTTTCCTAAATAACAAAATGTTTTAAAAATTTTATTTATGTATTCTGAAAAATTCCCTCTCCTACATTGAATATTATAAAGATAAAATGTTTTTTAAATAAACCTATAAGTAATATGATTTAAAAAGGTGAGCCAGATAACATACATAACTTTCAAAATAAAAGATCATAGACAAAGCTGATATTCACTTATTTGCATAACAATAGTTAATAGGTTTGTCCTCCTATGGCTTCCTCCTACTGTCCTGGGGAGAAACCTCTCTCATTATATTCCAATTCTGGGCCCATTCTGCTTTTCTGCACCTCTACCATACTTGGCTGGAGAAAAATAAAACCCAGAAACATCAGGTTGCTGCTACTTGCTTACTGACATTGCCTTTATGATTCCCAGTTGTAGTTGCTTTCCCATTTCCTAAATGGCTGCTTCACCAATTCTCCTCTCCCCCAGTGTTCCCACATCCCTTCTGCCTTCCTCACCACCCCCCATCACCAGGTGATAACCTTGTTTCTCATTTCACTAAGACAATTCCAGTTATCACACAAAAACGTCCACAGCATTCCAAACCCGCAGCTCCCCATGGTCCTGCATCCGTGCCCATATAATGTCTGCTCTTTTCAGAAGAAGGCGGTGCAGGGAGGGAAAGTGGGGGCAGGGAGGGTACATATACAAGGACAGAACGTGACAAACGATGGATGTTATTTAATGTAAAAGACTTCAGGTGTTGAACTAATTAAAACACACATTTATAAAGGCTCCAGGGCACTTTTCCCTTGAACAGCTAAGTACTTCTTTTCCATTCATTTATGTATTGGGGATCTTCCTCTGCAAAAAATGCGTGTGTCACATGCGCACTCAGACGGTCCCACCCTACCCTCCCAATGGTATCACTCCGGCTCTTGTTCCCCATCACCTGCATCCTGTCTTCTCTCTCTTCTGGATCCTTTTTACCAGCATTTACATATGCTCTTACCTTTCCATGGAAACAGGAGCCTCCTCTCCTTGACGCCCCTTGGGATCCACCTTTATCTAGGTTTCCCTTTACTCTCTAACATGTCTCCCAGTTTCTATGAAACCACATAGTCAGGCTTTTGCTGCCATCCTTGCACTGAAACAAGTCTTGCAAAGACCCCTGGTGACAGATACATGACTAAATCTGGGAAGAAAGTGATTTTTCCTCCTACAAACTTATCATTTTTGAACCGTGATTATTGATCATTTCATTCTCCTTAAGACGCTTCCTAGACCATGCTTTCTTGGTGGCCTTCTTATGTCACCATTGTTCACACTCATTCTTTGCTGCTTCCTCTGCTTTCTCCTAATTCACTAACTTTGGGAGATTTCCCAAGCTCATTCTTGGTCACTCCTCTTCTGTATCTACATGTACCATCTTGAGGATGTCATCTAGGAATATGACTTGAAATATACCCAAGTTTGTGTCAGTCCTGTTACCTCCAGTACCCTGTGTCTGCTGCTAATGTGAGATCACCCCCTGTTCATCCTATGGGCATCCTAATCTTACTATATCCACAGCCAAGTTCCCAGTCTCCTTGCTCTGACTTGATGTAGTTGTATGCTTCCCATTCTTCACAAGGAAAAGCAAAATGAGGTCATTCCTAGCTTTTCTCTTTTGCATCCAAATGTATTTGATCAATAAATCCTCTTGGCTCAACCTTCAACACATTTAGAATCTGACTTCCACCAAACCACCAAGCCTACAGTATCTTCTTAAACCAGAATCCAACATTACCTTACTAAAATGAAGGATAGATGATGATGTCACTCCTTCCCTCTAACCCTTCAATATCTTCCTATCCTTTCTGGACTAAAAGCGGTCACCTTCCCCACTTTTACTTCCACCTCTCCTCCTAGTCTATTCTATAGGGCACAGCAAGTGGGCTCTCTTTTCAAGGTTTTGCACATATTAGCCTGTCTGCTAAAAACTATATTCCCAACTCCAAATAGTTTGCTCACACACTCACTCCAGTCTTTGTTCAAATATCACCTTCCCAGTGAGACCAACTCCTACTGCTTTCTTTAAAATAGTAGCAATCCCACCACCCCAGCAGTTCCCACTACATTCTTCATCACAATGCCTTGTTTTCCTCCTGAAATCTTATCACCTTCTAAGAGAACATAAAACTACTTTACCATGTTTATTTTCTTGTACTACATTAGAAGAGAAACTCCATGAGGAGGATCTGTGACTACTTCGTTTCCTGCAATAGTCCTAGAACCTAGAAAAATTTCTGGTACGAGATAGGTGAACAATAATTCCTTCCAGAATTATAAATAATTTAATGAATTAGAACAAGTGAAATTTAGCCTGATATATTTTATTTTACTATACAAAGAAATTATATCCAATATTTTCTCAGAAAAAAAAGTTGTCACCATAAGGCTTTGAGATCAGATATATTTTTTATGAATTAAAGTTTATAACTTCATCAAAAATAGAATTATTTTAAATTTTGACAAAATATAACAAAAGTATGTATATTCACGGTGTATGTGTATATATGCTTAAAGTAGTTTAATTAGGGTTATACAGATAATATAATTTTCCTAGTTATAAATCTGAAGCTTCAATATTCATGAACTGACATTTAATAACACTACTTATAGAAAATTATTACTCTTCTTTTCATTGATTTCCGAGGTGCCTTCCAATCTTTATATTGCATTATATATTTTTAGAGAAGTATTAAAAAATATTATACTGGGAAGCCAAATGGTTATTATGGTTATTTTATTAGATCACTGTTAAAATTAAGTTCATAAAGTTATCAAAAAAACGTTTATTTTTTTGTGTGTGCTTTTTTTCCCAAAAGAGCATGTGGACACAGTATTTTCTACCCTGTTTTCTTGGGTAGAGAAGGCAAAGGGGAAGGGAGGAGGAGGAGAAGGTGTAGGGCAGAGAGGGACATGGGCAGAAACTAAGTGGATACATTTAAAAATAGCACATCTGCCTATCTCGTTTTTCTTCTTGGTTTATAGTTTGGCCATAAAATATTCCATAATTTTAAATCTAATTTTAAGTAGTTTGAAATATTTATATTTATAGCTAAATTAATGTAACATAGAAATATGGGCCCTGAAAGCTCCCAATGGAATAATAATTAATTTTGCTATAGAGTAATGTTTTAGATTTATCTTTCTATCTACCTGGAATTAAAATCATATTGTCCCTTGTGAGTACAGAATAGCTTACCTGCAATTCCATCTCACTTTGAATCAATGATTACAAATGATAACGTTATATTTCATGTTTCAGGGAAAATCTGCTGGTAAGCTTGTAACATTGAAGTCATTGTAATAGCCATCTTGATGAGAGATGTATGACTTTCTTAGGCTTTTCTATAATTATTGGATTTAAAATTTCAGTTTTTCTTAAATTAAACTACTAGTAAAGGAAACTGAGTGTAATTATGCTGGTATACTAAAAATAAGAGATCACTGGATTGCATATGAGAGAGAATATATTCTATTCTTTACATGACTTAGATATCATCTATAAAAACACTATTGAACTACAGGCATTAAAACACATTTTATTCTCCAAAAAGTCAGCTTTTCTTAATAGCTGATGGCTATTCTGCAAAAGATAAAATAAAGAAATAAGAGAAAAATCACTGAATGTGCATTTCTGATCATAGTTTGGATGCAAAATGATCTAAAATTCTATTATTGATTTTTAAAGAAACTTTTCAAAAAGAAAAAAGAAAGAAAAAATTTTCTTACCTGGAAGATAAAGTAGGGGAAAAAAGCTCTGAGAAGCTATAGGTTCTATAGAAAAATAAATATGATTATCCTTTAAGTTTTAGTGTAAAATGTTTAAAGTGTTAAACTCTGGTTTGCATTATTTCTGAGTTTGTTTTTAAAAGAAAAATTTCGATAATTAACACTATATTGAATCTTCTCTCTCCAATGAACTGTGCTAAAATGTGCTGGACTTTGAGGATGGATAGGAAAGAGAAAAATTATGATATTTGCTTCCATATTTTGCTAGACCTGGAAGAGCAGTATTAGAGCCAGTTGCCAACATGCTCTCTATATTCTTATGGAAATCACTGGCTTAAGCTCTGTAAATATTTTTCTCTATGTGTGCAGATGTATTACTGTTTTCAAAAATATTCATGGTTAATGGATGCCTGATGGCTCAGTCAGTTAAACGTCTGACTCTTGATTTTGGCTCAGGTCATGATCTCAGGGTACTGAGATCAAGCCCCATATCAGGCTCATCACTGGGCATGGAGTCTGCTTAAGGTTCTCTCTCTCTCTCTCTCTCTCTCTATCTGCTCCTTCCTCCTCCATCTCTCTCTTTAAAACATGATAAATCATGGTTATATATGCAAGAACACATGCAATCATTTTAGAATGGGTAGGAGTAAAATTTAAGTTTAGGCATTAGTATTGGACAAACAATTACATTCTAATTCTCTAATTCCCTGTGAAAAAGAATATGAACAACAAGTTATTGCTATTATATCTTTTAAAGATATTGTTGCTATAATAAAAGCTTAATATTTAAAAATAAGGAAATAACTAATGCAATATTGACGATGTTAGATATTGCCTATGACCACAATATATTTGAAGATAGAATATATATGATTTTGTCTCTTTACTTAAGGATACTTTCTCTCTCTTGCTCTCTTTCATCCATCCATCTATCATCTATCCCTTGGTAGGTCAAAGCACATTTTTTCCCCTTGCTGGTAAATTAATGTTATTAGACAAACAAAAAGAAAAGCGCCACACCTCTACACCATGACAGGTATGTACTGAACTTACTGAAGAGAGAAAAACATTATTAAGGCTTTAAGCCAAGGACATGGAGGAATTTTGTCATTTTATACAAATTGGGGACATTTTCTCCACCTTTAGGAAATGAGAAAGTGTTGACACATACAGTATAGTATATATTTTACCAACGGCAACACACAGAATAAATGAAATGAGTCCTTGAATGATACCTTTGATGTTTTCCTTCCTTTTGCCATGTTTCAGAAAACAAGTTGTAGACAACTTTTCCCTACTGTGAGTCTTCAGGGCCATTGTCAGGAAAGTACAGCTTTCAACAAGTTGGGATTATTCCCCTTTTATCTTTGACTTTGTTTTATCTAGAAAATTGTAGTGACAACTTTTTCCAGCAATAACGTAAATGATTTTTAAAGTGATCGCTAAGTCTGTATGAGCATAGATTTTTAAAAATTATTATTTTATTTTTAACCATTAGTAAATGATAAAAGAATAAAGTTCTTTTATATTCACTTTTAGATGATCTTCACAGAAGTGAATGCTTGTTTGTTTATTTAAAATTACATCAAACAGTTATTGAAATGAATGAAGTGTTATGATATATGGGGACTATAGTTTATGATCAGTCATCTCTCCTATTTCTAATTTGGCACCTAACAAAGAGTAGATGCTCTTAAGTCATTTGAATGGCTAGGTGGATGAATGAATAATTACAAATACAATGTAAGATAGAAAGTTATTCAAGTCACGACAAATTTAAACCTAGATTTCCTGAAAATATGAACTAGGCAATGAGTGATCACTTTCAAAACTAATCAGTGCACATTTCCACTAAATAGAGAATAGTTGAGTGCATCTAAAATGCTATTTAAGTTCTCAAAATTTGATTTGCATTAAATACTTCTCAGTAGCACATTTATTATAAATTGCAAGGTAGCCAAAGTTTACAAATCACTATGGCTTTTACAATTAGAATAAAATATCTGGAAATCAAGACCATTGCTGATTCCTGTATTTCAGACCACCTTTTCTCGTAATGAGTCAGTGAGAAGTCCCCAAATCCATCACCAGCTTACATTTCTGAATGATCTCCCAAATGAATTCCTCTATGAACAGTAGCATGATTCTGAATTTATAAGAATATTTCAAGCGCCGATTCTAAATCTTTCTTGAATTAAAAGAACCTGTAATAGAAGCCCATTCATTCCCTACCTTTTGAAATAATTCTAAGTATACTTACAGTTGAGAGTATAACCTGAGAGGTGCCTGGGTGGCTCAGTGGGTTAAGCCTCTGCCTTCGGCTCAGGTCATGGTCTCAGGGTCTTGGGATCGAGCCCCACATTGTGTCTCTGCTCAGCAGGGACCCTGCTTACCACCCACTCTGCCCGCCTCTCTGCCTACTTGTGATTTCTCGCCCTGTGTCAAATAAGTAAATAAATCTTAAAAAAAAAAAAAAAAAAAAAGAGTACCACCTGAGAGATCAATGTCATTCTTGGCACTCTTACAAACATGCCCCCCATGTCCACTAGGCATTGTGGTGTCATTCAGATTCAACATAACTTGTAAAGATCGACTTATAGTATGCGGTTGAGACTGAAAATTAATCGCTCCAGGCTAATTCTTGGCCCTTCACAGGAAACCTTGTTCAATGAGAATTAATTCCACATGGAGAATGAAAAATTTTTGTGATGTTTTCATGAAAATGTTTCCAGTTCCACATTTGTAAAATAAATGCAAAAGCAGCACATGAATTAGAAGATTTGTCAGTGATGAAGAAATGAGGAGAAGGGAAGACATCCAATAGTTTCTTATAAACAGAGACCAAAGCATGATACATAGTCACCCTCCCTGTGTACCACAGGCAGAAAAGGATTCATTGTGCATTTTTTGGTGCTTTTTGTGCGTCTCATTCCTAAGCTATAAATCACAATCCCTGGACACCAATTAGAGGAGACCAGGTGAGAAGTATCCACCAGAGTCTCCTTGGCAACCCTAGCTGGGAAACATTTTTAGTGTAAATGGAGAGTACTATGAATGTGTTTTCAAATGATTCATAAAAGGAAACCTAGTGTTCTTTCCGCTTAGGCTCAGAACATCACTGTAGATACTCCTCCTGGCTGAGCAGAGAATTAGAAACTGGAAATCATTTTCAAACAAACATTCCACCTGCTGGCATATAACTGTTAAATTCATTGGGCCAATACATTTCAAATGAAATGTTTACAGTATAAAAATATAGTGAAATGGTTTTTACAGTTCTTTTCAAGCACTGGTATTACAATCTGTATAGGGAGATAAAAGGCAAATGGAAAACAGTAAACAAACTATACACTAATTTAAACTGAAATGAAAATGCACTTTCATATATCTACCTCTTCACAGTCAAATTATTGGTAAGAGACTTAGGAAAGGAGAGAGTGTGTATTTGAAAACAAAAACACAATTTGTAAATGTTTATGTGCAGTGAATAGCAGTAGATAATGTCCTTATTTCTTGAAGATGAAATTAGCAGGGTTTTGTGCGATGTTAAAGTTAGGGTTAGTATTACAGTTGAGGGAACAATTCAGAGCTCCGACATAAAACTCCTCTGGTTAAAGGGTTTGAATGTAAAAACCAGTCTTTTGCATGTGTACCTTTCCTGTCCTAAGAGTGAAGAAAACATTTTACTTCAAAGTTGTGATAAATTTATACTTAATTTTTTTGAGTGCCGCTTATGTCTATTTGATGTTCATGGGGGAAGTAAACTGTTATTTCTTTGTCCTCCTTCAATTTAAAGGCTGAGATCATAAGCATGGAAATATTAATGAGTATAAACCAGTCCCTCTAATTCAACTAATCCTAAATTTTTAACACTGACCATTATTACTGTCACTTGAACTTGGCAGAAGGCTCATGCTTCAGCATCTCTACTCAGACTTTCTTTGATAATTAATCTGTAGGAACGTTTTCTAAGAGAATGCGAGGACATTCTCCCTCTGGTTATGTTGCATGTAGCTAATTTTACAGCACCATAGATTGGCTCATTTCTAAATGAACTCTGCGCCACGGTTTTCTCTACAAATTGGGATCATACTGACAGTGAACATTTCAACTTTCAACCTGTGCTTTAAAAATTTAATCTGTGAAGTAGATTGATAATAAGCACAACGTGGTGTCTCATTTCGCTTATTTTCATTAATACGTATATGATGACTCAGATTACCCTTAACTTTCAAATGATAACCACAAGTTCCTTTGTTTTTCTGTATTGATCATGGTTTGCAGTAGCATTCTACATGGGAAATGATGCCACGTTACATGTTTACTAAGACTAAGATGGAAATATTTATAAGGTTAATTCTTTAACTTGTTTCTGGTTTCATGGATTTTACTGATTTTATTCTCTTAATTGAAAAAGCGCATTTCAGGAGTTCTTTGCAATGTTTTGTCATAAATATGTAAGTTCTTCTTGATGTACTAAAAGAAAATACTTCAAGAAAATACTTGAAATATAAAACTGGTTCCCTATAATAGTGCTAACAAGACTTGTAAAACCTCTGGTCTAATATGTATGCATCTTTACGGTTTTTGAGACAAAATGACCATTAATATTGAGGCTGTCAATCATATGTAATTATGATTTGGGGAATATAATAAAAACCAGAAGTGCTTCCAGAAACATTTCTAGTTTGTTTTCCCTCAGTGAAAAGATGAGCTAACCATGAAAGGTTATATGTTGAATTACTAGCTCAACTCTGAATCTCAGAATATTCAAGATCTGCCTTTCTCTTTTTTCTTTTTTTTTTTTTAGCTTTACTGATGTATAATTGATATATAAGCATGAACACATATATATCATGATGAATTTTGACATATGGATACATCATGATATCATCACCACAATCAAGGTATTATCTATCACCTCCAAAAATTTCCTTGCTTTCCTTTTTGTTTTTCCAATTATTATTGAAGTACATTAGCATGCAGTGTTCTATTAGTTTAAGGTGCATAACATAGAGTCTTGACAATTCTGTGCATTATACAATGCTCAAAATTTTAACTATCACCATGCAACATTATCATAATATTATTTACTATATTTCTTAGGCTGTACTTTTTATCTCTATAATTTATTTATTTCATAACTTGAACTTTGTACCTTTGTACCTTGAACTTTGTATATAAATTGGAGTTTGTAGCTCTTCACCTATTTTTTTAGTAGGAAGACTTAGCATGAGATCTATCATCTTGCTATATTTTAAGGTACATGATTTTTTAAAAAGATTATTTATTTATTTATTTGACAGAAGGAGAGAGACAGTGAGAGAGGTAGCACAAGCAGAGGGAGTGGGAGAGGGAGAAGCAGGCTTCCCGTGGAGCAGGGAGCCTGATGTGGGACTTGGTCCCAGGAATCTGGGATCATGACCTGAGCAGAAGGCAGACGCTTAAAAAATGAGCCATCCAGGCACGCTGGTACATGATATTTTTTAAGTGCACAACATATAAACATGTTGTGAACCACCGGTGCTATGTTGGACAGCAGGTCTCTAGAATTTATTCAACTTGCATAATAAAAACTATACTCTTTGAAAAACAATTTCCCATTTCCCCCTTTCCCAAGCCCCTGGCAACCACCATTCTATTCTCTGATCCCATGAACTTAACTATTTTAGATACCTCAAGAAGTTAAATCATTCAGAATTTGTCTTTCTGTAACTGACTTTATTCCCTTATCTATCTCTAGATTCACCCATCTCATCTCAAGTGGCCAGATTTCCTTCTTTTTTAGGGCCAAATAACATTCCATTGTCTCTGTATGCATATTTTCCTTACCTGTTCGTTCACAACTGTGGAATGCCTACCCCCATCTTTACTATGCGGCTGCATTCACTATCAAACCTCTCTGCTGGGCCAGCTTAGAGAACATCATTCAGAGATCATGACAAGTACTCGTTTAGTGAGTTAAATCTTACTTTAAATTAAAAATATGAGAAGGGGGGACTCTGTGTCAATTTGGATAGACTAGATTTTGCTGTGGTAACAAATGACAAATTGCAGGCAGCTTAGAAAAATAGAACTAATTTCTAGTTCACACTGTGCCCTCTTTATGCCTCAGCTGTGGTTACGCTCCCATGTTTTATTCACTCCAGAATCAGCCTGAGAAAGCTGAATCTAGCTCAGAAAAGGGGCAAAACTAGACACGGCAAAGCACACACCAATCCTTAAGGTTTCTGCTTACAAGAGACATCCATCCCTTTGCTTAAGTTGCCTGACACCACTAGGGCAAGGAATAGCACCCTCACTTCCTATAAGGCCAGCACTTACTGGTCAATAATAATACGTTACCGACATCAGCACAAACCACCGCAATATTGCATGTGTAAGTCCTTTTGTAAAAGGAAATGCAGATCTACCTTTAGGTTACTTAGTATCTGATCCTCAAAATTTCTCAGTTGGTCTCCCTTCTTGTCCAGGTTCCTGAAGGATTCTACCACAGGTCCTTGGGGCATATACCCAGGGTCCATGCCTTTTCATGGCAACTGTTAGCTGGCATGACGTAGATATTAAGATCATGGACTCTGGGGCTGTATCTCTTAAACTCACCGACCAGTTTCACATTAAAGAATCCTGGGTCAATTTAGATAATCTCTCTCCCCCATTTGTCCCTTTCGCAAACTGTAGATACTAATGTCTGTCCACCTCATAGGATTCTTGTGAGGATTAAATCAATGAGCACGTGAAGTGTTTAGAAGATTACCTAGTGTCTATTGGGTGTTCTTTAGTATCATGTAGTAAAAGTTTCTAGTCTAGTCTTTTGTTAACATGCATGTGAACCATAATAACATCTGTGTGTCTATCTGACAAATAGCCATCAGTCTATCAGAAGATATTGTATGTAGTTGAATAGACCAAATGTTGATTCATATATAATTTTTTGAAAAATACCTTCTCTACATCAATTGTTGTGTAATAAGCATTTATATTTGTTTACCTTTGGGGGGGGTGTTGATTATTTTGATGGGCACACCATAACATGTTTGGTGAAGTCTTAATTCCTTCTTTTTTTATGTTCAGCAAAGACACCTTTTTAAAAAATTATTATTTTTAAATAATCTCTCCACGCATTGTGGGGTTTGAATTTACAACTCCAAGATTAAGAGTTGCATGTTCTCCTGACTGTGCCTGCCAGGTGCCTCCCACAAAGGCACTTTTCTAAAAAGCATTTTTAGTATTAAGGAGTTAATACTAATAATGAAAAAATAATAACAGGTGACAGTGTTAAAATGTACTAAGGTATGACTCAGTCATCATGCCAAGTTTTTCATACAACATTATATAATCATAAAAATAATTACATGTTAGTATCAACTCTATTTCACAAATGAGAGCACTGAAATCTAGAAAGCAGAACCATTTACTGGACAGACAATGTAGGGTGATTGATGTGGCCAGAGAGGATTTATCCCAGACAGTGTGACCTACAACTCCTCTATTCACTACTTTTACATTTGCATATAATCTCTTGTAGTTTAAAGTTAAAACTTTAAAAGTTCTAGAATTAAAAAGAACAAATACTTGTGAGGTTGAGTGAGGCAAAGATTTCTTTAAAAAGAAAAGAGCAAACTATAGAACTAAAAACTTAATAAATTAGACTCCATCAAAATTACAAACTTACAAAAATATTTTGAAAGATTCTATTTAGAAAATATAGGGGTAGAGCACCTAGGTGGTTCAGTTGGTTAAAAATCTGCTCTGGCTCAGGTCATGATCCTGGGGTCCTGGGACTGAGTCCCGCATCAGGCTCCCTGCTCAGTGAGGAGTCTGCTTCTCCCTCTGCCTGAGCTCCCCCTGCTTGTGCTCACTCGCTCGTGCTTTCTCTCTCTCCAATAAATAAAATCTTAAAAAAAAAAAAGAGAAAGAAAATATAAAGGCAAACCACACCTGGGAGAAAACATTTGCAAAATATATATGATGAATATCTTGCATTTGGAATGCAAAAAATTCTTACAACTCAATAATAAGGAAACAAACCAATGAAAAACTTGGACAAAAGGCTTGTACAGATTCATCAAAGAAGATACACAAATTCCAATTAAGCACATGAAATGGTGCTTTTCATAAAGAATTATTACAAGGATGCAAGTAAAACCCTTGCCAAGATACTACTATATACCCACCAGAATGGCTAAATTAAGTACCTTGGCAATACCAAGTGTAGACAAGAATGTGAGGCAAATGGAAATATCATAGATTGCTCATGGGAATGCAAAGTAGTACAGCCATGTTAGAATATATTTGGCAGTTTCTTGTAAAGTTACCATATGCTTACCGTACATCCCAGTAATTGTATTCCTAGGTATTTGCTCAAGAGAAATGAAAGCATATGTCCCCAAAAACTTGCATGCAAATGTTCACAGTATGTGTATTCATCACTGCCAAAACTGGAAACCGTCCAGATGTCTATTAATTATATCAGTGGGTAAACAAACTATGGCATTTCCATATGATGGGATGCTACCCAGTGATAACAGAATGAATCATAGATACATGCAACAACAAGGAAAAGAAGTCAGACACGAAAGATGACATGCTATATAATGTATATATATTCAGGAAAAGCCAATTCTAGAGTGACAGAAATCTGAACTGTGGATGGGGAAATGGTCATCTATAAAACTATAAATGGTTCTTTTTTATATTTTAATTCTATTGTCATTTGATATGTATGTATGTGTGTGTGTATATATATATGTATGTATATATACACATATATATGTGAATGTTTAGAGAGAACCACAATAACAAATTGTACACTTAAAATGGGTTGAACAATTGTAAGTTGTATCTTAATTAAAAGTGATTTTAGTGTAAATTTGTATCACTTTTATACAGAGATTGCACACTTAATAACTTATGTATCACACTATTTTGAAATAAAATGTAGATATTTGTAAAAAAGCATTTTTGCCAACTTCAGTAACTGCAAAGCCTGGTAAGATTGTCATGCTGTTTGACATAAGAAATAAAGACCATAACAAAGGATGCATATATATGCTGTCTGTAAGAGGAGGGGAAAACTGATCTAATGAGAGTTTGGAACCATATGCAACTTATATAATAGCAAAAATTATGGAATATGTGTTTAGACATATTAATCTAGTGTTAGGTCCATAAATTAAGTGTAAATTAAGTTGGTTTGTTCTGTTTGCCTATTATGTGGCATCTCAAAATGACTAATGCAGACCCCGGAAAATAAAAAAGGGCAGTAAATTAGCTGATGTTTCTGGCATGACGAGTCTGAAACCCAAACTTTCACCGTGAGACTCATATAGTCTTCACATAATACAATACGGATATGAATTGTCACACTGGTTTTCAATGTATTCTTCTCATTTGGAAGTTTTTTGAAGAGGCAAATTTTTGCTCCGATTTCAACTACCAGTCCAGTCCGACGCATGGGACTCTAGCTGAATTGCAGTGGAAACCTGAACACCTGATGTCTTTTGTCTTTTTCTCCATCTTTCAAGGAGTTGGCCCCTTGGACGCTGGTTCACAGTTTGAGTGCAGCTTATCTGAAACAGTCTCAGTAGGAGATCTTATTTCCACATTTGGACTTTAGGAAATCAACAAAAGGATTAGTTAAGGATGATTTAACTCTAACTATGAAATGAAACATACAGTCTTTTCATTGAGGTAATTTTGCATGTGGCAGCCCATATTGGCAGTCTATGATGTTGGATAATTTCCGGTTCTTATTTCTTAAGTTTTAATGAGAAAAAAGATCCCATGTAGCTGTGATTAAGGACATTGCCACTGTTTTGCCTTGTTCTGGTTCTAACTTTTTCTCTTATTTTTCCATAATTTGTGAAATTTTGAAGAGGGTTTGTTACTTTATTTCTTACAGATTGAATCAGTCATTGTTATTCATTCCAGGACATTCTCCATTCTTTCTTAGCAGGGTAATTATTTTTTCAAGGTTCTCAGCTAGATGCTTGCTGTCTATCACTGAAAATCGGGAAATCTCTATGGCTCAGTTTGCCCAGTCTTGCGACTTTCTGACTCTACGCTCTCCCCCCTAATGAGGCCCAGCTGTCCCTGCATTCTGTTGGCACTGCAGGACTGTGGAGAGCTTTCTATGTACTCCTCTCCTGCAGGAGAGAATCTTTCATATTGAGCCTGCCCTTCAAAAGGACATCCCTCACTCAGTAGAGTCTTGCATATCAAAACATTTTCTACATAACATTAAACATCTCCCTGCAGTGCTGTTTGTTTCCCATTTGTTATCATGTCTGAAGGTTCTCTTAAATGTCTGTTTAAATCATGTTGATATTAGGAGAAAGTGACTTTTTCTCAGTTTACTTGCCCCCAAATCAATGTGTGCTTGTATATGTATTTTATTTTGCATTTAATTTTTACTCTTTTTTTTTTTAGAGATGTATTTATTTATTTGAGAGAGGGTGAGCAAGAGAGAGAGCACAAGCAGGGGGAGCAGCAGGGGCAGAGGGAGAAACAGGGTTTCCACTGAGCAGGGAGCCCGACATGGGGGTCGATCTTGGGACCCTGGGATCATGACTGGAGCCTAAGGCAGACACTTAACCGACTGAGCCACTCAGGTGCTCCAATTTTTATTGTTTTCTTAAAACTTGTGTTATATTTCTCACATATCCCCAATTTCATTAATATTTCATGCTTTGACTCTTGTTTCATAATCGTGTCATGTTCTCCACATTTTATAGCATGCTTTCACAATATTAGGATGATCAAAGCCATTCTTACCTTTTGAAATTTTTAATTTTACTCAACAATGGATAATAGATTATTTGATATGGCTTATTAATAATTTCTCCCTTATTCAACACTATTTATAATTTCAAAAATAATAGTAAAGAATTCCTCACTAGGTATATAGATCTATATGCTCTCATAATTATTCCTCTAAAGCTTAACTGAAAACTTGTTATAGTGAGATAGTATCTATCAGATACAATGATGCACTCAGATACATACTAAGTTACTAAGGAGTAGAGGAGAATATCAGATACAGTATGGAGTAAACTGTGGCATATTAATGATCATATAATATATATGCAGAGTCTCTCAAATTAACATTATTAACATAAGTAGTAATAATTTTAGGCAAACAGCCTCTTTTTAATTATTTATAATGAAGATCTATAATCATGGTTATACCATTTTGAAAGGACTTAAGCCAAAAGACTGTCCAAACTTCAGTTATTCTTCTATTAATCTTTCTTCATAAAGGACCCCCAGAATATTTCTAAACTTCATTTCTATTTCACTAATTACAAAAGGGGGTGGTTTGGCTTGCCCTTCTGTCCTAAATAAAGCAACTAAATTATATGTAGCTATGAGTACATAGCTGTAATACTAAATAGTAAACAAAGCCTTCCACTAAGATCCCCTCTATTCCCTCTTTTTAAACACTGTACTGGAAGTCCTTGCTAATGCAACAAGGCAAGAAATGGAAATAGCAGGTATGCTGGATGGAGAGGAAGATACAATGCTGTCTTTGTTTTGAGATGACATGATGAGCTATGTAGGCTATGAACCAGGAAACTCTAGGAAAATAAAACATTACGGTAATGTTGCAAGACAATGAGGTTACCATGCAGAAGTCAATTGCTTTCCTACATACCAACAACAAGCAAGTAGAATTTATGAAAAACCAATACCATTTACCTCAGCACTCCCACAAACACACTCTTTGGTCTAAATCTAACCCTTGACCCATGCCTGCTTCCCCCGTCTTCCGGCCGGCAACTGTGGGTGGGCATCTGCTCTTGTCACTTCCCTCTGAAACCTTTACCTGCCTCCCTCTACTGCTTTGAAGAACTTTTGTGATTAGATTGGGCCCACCTAGAGAACTCAAGATGATCTTCCTGTCTGCAGGTCTGCTGCCTTAATCACAGCTTTAAAGACTTTTACTGATTTATCTGAGGGGGAGAGAGAGGGAGAGAGACCATGTGGGTAAGCAGGATGAGGGGCAGGAGGAGAGGGACAGAGAGAATCCAAAACAGACTCTTGTGCTAAGCACAGAGCCCAGGGCAGGCTCAACGCAGTGCTCACTGGAGGAGTCTATCCCAGAACCCTGAGATGATGACCCTGAGACAACGACCTGAGCCGGAACCAAGAGTTGGGCCCTTAACTGACTGAGCCATTGAGGCACAACTCACTTTTAAAGTCTCTTGACATGTAAGAGCATATAGTCACGGTTTTGAGCTGAGCATGGGAACATTTTGGAAGGAGGGCACGATTCTCTTACCAGAGCCTGTATAATTAAGATGATAATAAAAGAGAAATACGAAACAATAAAAAATGTGTGATTAATTTTTTAAAAAGTTATTTTAAAAGAGAAATAACAGGAATAAGAGGATAAATGGGACAAATGGAAAAACAAACTGAAGGGAGAAGATCTAACTCAATGAAAATGAAAAATGTATTACATGACTAGCTTAAGATATTGTGTAAATTGATTTAGTAATTTTTTGCATGCCCTTGGAAAACTCTAAGTCAAGCTGATATCACTGATGAATTTTTCTAAAACTTAAAAAAAAAAAAATCCCAAACTTGAAAACAGACTTTCAGAGAATAAGTAAAGAGATAGGATTTTCCCACTTATTTTATAAGGAATATAGCATAATATTAATAGCAAGACCTGCCAAATAATTACAGTAAAGAAAAAGTAAGAACAGTATCTTCCCCTGAGGACACTTGTGCAGATTCAATGAAATAGTATGGGAAAAGTTAGCTGGTGGGGGGGGGGAGACAGGAAAAAAAGAAAAGAGAAAACTATAGGTCTATATTTCTAAAATTTTTAAACCAAAAGTTCTTAGGAAAAAAGTTTATCCAGTGTATATATAATGAATCTATTATGATCAATTATGTTTGTTTCAGGAACATACTATTGCTTTCACAGAGAAAAATCATTCAATATATAGGAAAAGATATCTGATCATGTCAGTAAAAGCAGAAAAAGAATTTACTGATATTCAACACTTCATACTAAATTTTTCATCTACTACCAGATGGAAATGAACTTCATTAAACTGGTCTAAAATATCAAAGTAATAGCTAAGAGTTTATTACCAATGCTAAAATAATAATTATGTTCCCGTTGGTTGGGAAAAGTATGATGATCACAGTCACCTTTTCTATTTGGCATGGTACTGGAAGTCATCACCCAAACAAAAAGTCAAGGAAAAGAAATGTAAAAAGAATACAATTTTTACTTACTGATATAATTGAATATTACACCAAAATGAGAAATAAAGTACTGAAAAAAACAGTCACATGGATAAATCTCATTAATATAATATTGAGCTGGAGAAGCCAGGTACAGAATAGAACATTCACTATTATTTTATTAATAGGATGTTTGATAAACTAGCAGATAGAGTCCTTACTGTTTGCCTTTCAAGGGGTACGTCAACTGGGAAAGCACAAAAACTAGCCTTCTGTGGTGGTGGTAATGTGTTGTATATTTACCTGTTTGTCTGTTTTATGGCTGAAATTAAGTATGAAATTTCCCTCCATTAAATTCACATTCTTTTCTGTTTTTCGGCCCAAATCAGGTTTGCCCTCTTAAAGAGCAGCATGTATTTTCAAACCCTTTTAGTTTTATAGTGAAAAATGGTGTATTTTCCCACAAGGAAACTGGGAGGTAAGAAAATGGGGTTTGGAGGGAAAATTTCAGCCATAAACAGGGGTCTCATGTCAAAGTGTGACCAAGGGGGTTGTTATTGAGAAACTATATGACAGTATGATTATTTTATAGTTCATTTTTTAATGGCCAGGGTATTTTTTTTTTTAATTTTGGTTAGGTAGTAGAGGAATCATTCATGCTTTAGAATACTGTTAGGTACCCAGGTTAAATACTTTACAGTCTTATCTATAGATGTACTACATGTGTATCATTTTTGTACTAAGAAATATTTATTCTCTCCCTTATGACCGAAGACTCCTAGGATTGTCTAAGGTATTTCAGTGATTGCTCTAAAGGGCAAAACGGATGGTTAACTAAGACTAAGAACTCTTTGGGAGCTAATTCCTCTGCAGTCCCATCAGAGTGTTTACTCCTTAATATTTACTGGTGAGCATTGCCAACAACAGAAAATAAGAAGACATATTTTTTCTTTCAGAACAGTCCTGTGTGGGAGAATCAGGACGAGGGAATTGAGATCTATCATTGAGAGATTCTCACATCTTGACTACCTAGGACGTTTCATAAAACTACCAATAAGTAAACCATTATCATTCGAGATGATAAATCTGAGCTGAATGAAACTTCCTACCTTTGGGGATGCCCATTACTACCAGGAAAACCTGAGGGTTTTTAAAAACAGAGACACATACTCACATTACTACAATTTGAATAGATTTACGAAGTTGATTTGTGTCATTTCTTTCCTGTTCTAGAAGCATCATATATTTAGAATATCTTGATTAAATCTAATGTGCACATTCACCTGAGTTAAATGTAACCAGCGAGAAATCAGACATTGATCAGCCTGTCAGGTTTGGATAACTGCAAGCTTAGTGAGGCGGAGCCAATAAACATATGATGGAACATAAAACCTCTATTACAGATCTCTCATACCAAGACATACGTATTTTAGGTCCAAAGATGGCATAAAATGTGATCTGCCCATCCGAGTCATGATTAGCGTATCTCAGAACTCTGAAGTCTCATTGAGCTGGGCTCGCTGGGGCGCCACGGAGCCATCAGCGCTGCCCGGCTGCGGTGCACCTGCTGGGGAACTGCTCGGCCCCGCCCACCGCTACCGACTTCCCGCTGCGTTTAGACATTGTTCTCACGTGGGGAAGGTGTATTCTGGACCTTGTGTTTCAGTCTCAAATACATATTTTCTCGAATTTAAAGAGGCTCAGACGATGCCACGGGAAGAAAAGCAAGTTTTGTCACATATTCTTGAAGGGACCACATGAAAGAAAGCAGAACCTTAACTTCAGTCTCAGTTTCTTGACAAGTACAGAAGTTACAGAACTGTTGTTCTCTGACTAATCTAGAAACTCTAATGATTGTTAGTGATTGATTGATTGATTTTTAAAGATTTTATTTATTTATTTATTTGACACAGAGAGAGATCACAAGCAGGCAGAGAGGCAGGCAGAGAGAGAGGGGGAAGCAGGCTCCCTGCCGAGCAGAGAGCCCGATGCGGGGCTCGATCCCAGGACTCTGAGATCACGACTTGAGCCCAAGGCAGAGGCTTAACCCACGGAGCCACCCAAGTGCCTCTGTTAGTGATTTATTTTTAATTATTTAAACCCTCCCAATGTCCTCAGAAGGCTCACTTTACTGTGAGGGGCTTACTAGGGCTTCAGTCTCCTACTGTCCTGGAGAAAAGGCCTCCAGTGAACGGGACTGGGAACGGTGGTGCGCTATGATGGCAAAGGGGCCCAATCAAGCTTGCGACATGAGATCAATAAAACAAACTGCAACACACAATGAAAATCGATTTGCTGTTTGGTTTATCGATCTTTGATGAAGCCACATCGCATGTATACTGTTTAGGATTAAATGTGTGTCTATGTGTGTGTTGTGTTTCCTCATGGATGAAATTGGTTACCGTGGGAAAGCAATGTGAGAGCATTAGCAGAAAAGCCAGGATATCAGATTGAGTGACCTTCTAAAACCTGTGTCACCGCTTGTAAGTTATTTCTGTTGTTGTTGTTAAAATTTCCTCATTTGTAAAATGAGGGACTAGAACTCCCTAACTCATCCTGTGGTTATGAGGGTCTATGAAGGTAATGTCTGGCCAACTGTTTGTTTACATCGGTGCATTAAATATGGCGATGGCTTGGTCATTGTTGATTCTTTATTCACTCGCTTATCAACATTAAATATTTGCAAATGAATTCCATATTCTCTACTGCCTTATTTGTATGAGCCCAGATGAGAGGGTGTTGGGCAAAGCACATTTAAGTAAATGTATGAGTCAGATACAGAAAATATTTTATAATTATGTTTTATAAATAACATTGGCAGAAAAATACAAATGTTGACCCTTTCCAATTCAAAAATATTCTAATATCTGATAATATTATTTTTTATTTGCTCTATTAAAATACTGTTGCTTATGAAGTAAACACAAACTAGCTCATGGTTTTGTATAAGAAAAGGACAAACCTGCTCTCCAGAACTAAGTAGAAAAGAAAAGAAAATGTAAATCCAATTTCATAGATTTTTCTTTTCCCCTCTGGAGTATATCAACTAGATTCTATATGCTTTCACTTCCTTTCATCCCACAAATGTTTACTGCCTATTCTGAGCTTGAATGTTAATTAATATTAGGTGAAATATATAATATAAAAATGTGAAATGTCTACATCGAAATGACCATGATTAAAATAATTATAACCTATAATATACAATATATCAAAGTATTACAATATGTTACATGAAAGCATACTACATAATCCCCGCTAAAAGAGTGTAATTAAATATAAGCAATGTCTAGCATGAAATTACATTTATCAATTACTTCATTAACTAATAAGTATAATACCCTATTTTAAGTCTGGTAACAAAAGGAAATAAAAATATCATGACCATTATATAAACTTTAATATCAAGTATACTTTTGGCTTTGTATTCTCAAGGGTATATTCCTTGTCCTGAATATTAGAAAACATTTATAATATGTTAGAAGAGACCACTAGATTTTATTTTTAATGAAAATAATATTTAATATTTCCATTAAGGAAGAAATGGGCTATTAGTTCTGTTCTTAATCTCATAGATCTAGTGTCGTAAAGAAGGAAATTTTTTGATGTACACTGACACACAACACTGAATTGTGATTACCATTCTCTCCTTAGTCTCAGCACCGTAAATGCCCCTGCCTTCTGCAAGAGTAGCTTCTAATCCTATGGGACAGTTGTCAGAATCTTATCTAGTAGGAGGGTTAAGAATTTCCTTGCTCTAGGGAAAGTGTGTGTGTATATGTAAGAGCATACCCATATGCACAATGACATGCAGTAAATTTGACCAAATCAATAAATGTCAAATGTTTTCTCTTCATTATAAACTTTTGCATGGACAGAAAAGAAAAAGAAAAAAAAAAAGGTTTGGTGAACAGATATCTGACTTGGGTCTCTCAACTGGTACCAGAACTTGACCTTGTTAGAGATGCAGAACTAATCCAGTTTGATTTTATGAATTTATGTCTCTTTTTCACATGGTTCTCATTTTATTGAAATCTTCAGGAAAGAGCAAAATTAAATTTAAATGTTAAATTGATCATGTATCAGAATCATACCTTCCAAACTTTTATTCTCTTTTCTGTGTTCTATTTATAACCGAGACTGGCAGTTATCTTCACCACTAACCATGCGATCTATGTATTAATCTCCACAACTTGACCCCATTCTGTTTGAAGTTTATCAACATGAGTAGGAGGGGAGATATATACCTAAATCTAATCCAACAGTGCTTTTACAGCCATGGATAAACTAGATTTCCTCGTGTTTCAAAGTGAAAAAATGCTAAATTATTCCCGATACTTTACAGAAGTATTTTCTATAGGCTCTTTTTTAGTAGGATTCTGATTTAGATGTGTCCAAAATTTACCATTTCTCCTCACCATGATAATATGGATCGTGGGGCTCCTGGGTGGCTCAGTGGGTTAAGCCTCTGCCTTCGCCCGGGGTTATGATCTCAGGGCCCTGGGATCGAGCCCCGCTTTGGGCTCTCTGCTCAGCAGAGAGCCTGCTTCTGGCTCTCTCTCTGCCTGTTTCTCAGCCTACTTGTGGTCTCTCTCTCTGTATGTCAAATGGATGGATAAAATCTTAAAAAAAAAAATATGGATCGCATGCTCCCTGTTAGCTGATGTTTGGGTAGGAACGATTATGAGGAGATGATTGAACTTATACTTTAAAAAGAGAAGGAGGGGTGCCTGGGTGGCTCAGTCGGTTAAGTGTCCAACTCTTGGTTTCAGCTCAGGTCATGGTCCCGGCGTCCTGAGACTTAGGCCCGCATCAGACTCTGCACTCAGAGGGTGTCTGCTTGTCCCTTTCTCCCCACACTCTGCCCTACTTGCTTTCACTCTCTTGCTCTTAAATAAATAAAAATACATAAATAAATAAACAAATTCTAAAAAAAGTAAAACAAGAGACTTAAATTTGGGAGCCCATGTTTCAAGCATCACTGTTCCTTCTGGAAAGGATTAGACTGTTAAGGACAACAGTAGTAAAAGCAGAAGCAATAGCAAGTCAAATCTCTTATCTGATAGTTCAGACTTCCAGAAGCTAATGCCTGCTAGAATTGCAAAGTGTGACCAATTTCTCTGCTCTGAATAAAACTCCCATTTTATTAAGTATTTCGGTAAAGGATAATGGAGAAGGTAATAAAAATAAATCCTTGATTGCATGATCAGATGGAAATTTGAACAAATAAACAGAATGTAAAAGTGAGAGCACTTTGTTTATAACACAATACATACACACACTATCTATATGTATTATAATATATACATATACGAATTTATTACATTATAAAATTTATATTAATGGTTGGTTAAGGATAGAATTTTTGAAATTGATATTAGAAAAAGGTAGATGTTTTTACTTAAATTTTCAACACAGTTTAACAATGTAAATGTTAAAAACAAAATCACAAAAAAAATCACAGAAAAAGAATATTCAAGTGAACTATTATATAATTGAAATGCCTAAAGCAGAAACCACCCAGGATTGGAAGGTTATCTCGTCAATTGTTGATAGTTCTCTCTCCTGTACCCCCAAGAGGCATGCACCATGGACCCAGTCTTCTCTTTCTTGAGTCTGCCAGGTTTCCCATATCGAAAGGTTACCCTGGATACATTATGCTAGTTTATATTTAAAGGGATTCACATTTGTTCACATGCTGTATCTGGGGAAAATCTTCCTTCTCTTGACCTTTACATTTCTGAGTGAAAAAGAGCACAGTTTCCTTTCTGCCCCAAGGCTGCGCACATTTTCTGCTTTGGAATAAATTACAATCATTCAGGGGAAAATTATATATGATTTAACATTCTTTGAAGAATCAGTAGGAAATAGTTGATAAATGGTTGAAAATAGGGTTCTGAAAGACCAGTCTAGGACCAGTATAGGAAGTGAAACCATTGACATGGTTGAATTTCCTTTAAGAAATAGTGTATAAAAGTATGCAGGTAAATAACCAAAGAGAATATAGAATGAAACCCAAAGAGCACTGTTAAAGAGAGGGCAAAAAAAGAAACAGGAGCATGTGAAGAAAAACACAAAGAAATTATAATAGCAGGAAGACCAAGAGAGTGTCATTATCAGAATGATAGGGAAGCAAAAATATAAGGGTAACTAACCTTGTCATTGCCCCAGGAAAGTGAAGTAACATAATCGTTGTTGCTCTGGAGAAAAATCCATTAGATTTTGTATTAGATGGGGGCACTACAGATGAAAACAAAAACACTTGTGGTGAAGTGGCACAAAGCAGAGGATAGATTACAGTCAGTGGAGAGGCAGAAGTTCTAGACCACTTCAAACTAAAACTCAAGTGTTCTATTTTTGTTTGTTCAGAAAACTGCATTTTAAGAGGGCTTAGAGACTCAACACCACATCCAGAGAATAATCATCATGTGGGACAATTCAAAATTCTTATATAAAAAAGAACATAGGAGAAGAAACTAAGGACATTTCGGTTAGAGGAAATAATGCCATTCTGGTTGATAAATAATTGCAAGACATTTACATGTAATAAAAACTGAATGTGTTTCTAGTGTCCCCAGAGGAAACTGATAGAGCTATTATTTTGAAATTAAAAGATACATATTTGACAAAATAAAAAAAGTTTATATTGAAGAAGAACTTGAATATTTCCATCAGCTTCTCATTTCTATGAACTTGTCTGGTGCATCCCCCCCCCCGAAAGCATAAGAACAGTGTGACAGTAAGTACTATGGTTACTATGGTCAGGTTAGTTAACACCTCCCTCACTTCATATTATTTTCATTTTGTATGTGTGTAGTAATAACATTTAAGATCTATTCATTAGCATCTTTAAGTATATAATACTGTTTCTGTTTACTATAGTCACTGTGCTGTATGCTAGATCATTTCTCAGTGTATATGAGTATCGAATCATGTTATGCACCTTAAACTTGCATATGTTATATGTCAATTATATTTCAATAAAACTGGAAAAAATAAAGTGGTAGTTTGTAAACTTACACAGGAATACTCAAACACAAAAGGTGCCCTTCTGTATTAGTCTTTGCTGTCTTGTATATTCCTGGCACTGAAAAAGTTCCCATCATATACTGAAAGAGGTAATATTTCTCAAGTGTAAACAGCCATGCTCTACAGGTCACATATTATACCTGAAAATATTGCAGTGAAATAGATATAACTTTGGTTTAGAAAAGATGTTATGCTTCCTGACTTCCTGGAAGTGTTTGATTTAGTACTGCTGAGAGAATACTACAATGATAAACCCTGCTATGTACACATAAATGTGTACATGCATATTGATAAGACATTTTCTCTATCTTTATTATGATTTATACACTAACTATGTTATTATATAAAACATTGGTTTATGTCTTCAGAGAGGTAGTTGGACATATAACTATAAGAAAATATATGTGATGGTTGTTTTTTTATCTGTATGATTACAGAGTATGTCTAAACATTAGAAGTGTGATCAATTTTTTTTAGAAAGGAATGGGGAAAGGACTTGTTAGTATGAAAGGGATTGGACTGGAAGTGGCATTTGAACTATAATTTAAAGTGATAAAGGAAATTTTTAACTATTGTAAAGGAAACATGAACAAGACCTACAACAATATTATAAAAAATATAGCTGGCTTAAAAAATCAAAAGTGATTTGGAATGTCAAAAGCAAAGATGTGTCAAAGAAAGTAGATACGATTAGGATGAAAAGTTAGGGGGTGTCAGCCTGAAATCAGAGAGTCTTGCAGGCTGGACTTTAGAGTGTAAATCATAGAGAAATAGGAATTTTAAGAGTAAATTAGAATTATATTATAATAAATAACTTAATTAGAATAAAAGATATTGATATACAGATTTTCAGTAACAGATATTGGAAAAGTAATGCCTATACATCTATAAACCTAAAAATAAATAAATTCCCCATTTCCCCCAAATGACTACAAGCTGTACACATAAAGTTCAGCAAAGTAACCTGTACATTTTAAAAATTAGTTTCAGAGTTGCACTTTCATTGCCATGGTTTTATAAGGTCTATTTTTTTTTTCTTAAGAAACCATGGACAGGAAGAAAAATGTAGGACAACACCATCTGAAGCTGACATTTGTCACTAAGCTTAAACATGACTGAATCATCAAAATAATGTATAAATCATGAGTGCTACAGTAATCATATTAATGACTCATACCTGAAATAAAAAAAATTGTAAGTATATTGCCAGTTATTAACTTGAAAATTGCCACCAGATTTATGGATTATCTAAGCAGATTGAATGCAATATTTTTAAATGTGTTAATAATCTTTAAGTGTATAGGGAAAATAGAAAAATTAATTATGAAACATTAAGCTTTGCCAGCACGGATTTTCTTCAGCATAAGGAAATAAACTCATGTTATTTTTAGTAAACAGGAATATATTCTTCTAAAGTCAAAAGCAAAAAAGAGTTTCCTGAATGACAGTCTTTTAATATTGTTCAGTCCCTTAAATACAAAAAAGAAGTAGCACAGTTTCTGTGATGTACATAATAATATAAAATAATAACAATTATCGCTAGAAAAATCCATAAACATTTTCAGGTATAGAATAATGTACATATATTCTGCTTAACTATATAAATGTGTATATTACAACTGCTATTATCTAAAGCAAACCTTAAATTTAAACAAATCATCCTATTATGTGGTTGGCAAAAAAAGGAAAGGCAATTACTTTCTTGTAGTTTATATAGAAAAAAATGCATGCTTTTTATTTAAATTGTGATTTCCAAATATGTAATTTTTTACATTGTGAATGATTTATTTTACAAATAATCAATAAAAGATAACAGATATGTATATTGAAACAAGGAGAAAAATAACAAGGGAAGAGAGTAAATATAAAAAGAGAAAGCCAAACGAGCAGCATTAAATATTAACACCCAAGTACACACACACACACACACACACACACACACGTGGACACTCTTTGAGAATCATTTCTCTGACTCTTAGGAATCTGGCCTTGTTTGATCACTGCTTAAAAATATATTTCCATGCTATATTCATTTCATTTCTAAGTAACAGTCTAAATCCTATCTTCCTTTTTTCAGGGAAAATGACTAAAATATTTGGGTTAAAATATTCTAGCTTTAAATCTATATTGCTGATGTTCATGCATACAGAGCATATTCTTGTTTTTTTTTTTTTTTTAAGATTTTATTTATTTATTTGACAGACAGATCACAAGTAGGCAGAGAGGCAGGCGGACCTTGGGTGGGGTGGGAAGCAGGCTCCCTGCTGAGCAGAGAGCCTGATGTGGGGCTTGATCCCAAGACCCTGAGATCATGACCTGAGCTGAAGGCAAAGGCTTAACCCACTGAGCCACCCAGGCGCCCTACAGAGAATATTCTTGAATTAGTCGCCTTACTCATATGAAATTAAATGATTGATCAGTAGACTGCAGGACTAAGGTTGAGATTATTTTAATTAATGAAGAAGGGCAACCTGTCAAAGCTGCTTATTATTCCAAGCATACTTTGTAAAAAGTTTTCCCTGTATTTTAAAGAACTTCTCCGAGGATTATTGTGCTTCCTTTATTTTTTTGTGTATCTCAACTCTTAACAATGCGAATGAACCTACACTCTACACTCGTGGAAGATTTTTTTTTTTTTTTCTACCTGGGACAAAGGTGCCAATTCCTTGATGACTAATGTATGGTATTACCTATAATGTTTTTATTTAATCTTATTACTTAAATAACATTCATTTAATCACATTATTTAAATAGCATCTTAAAATATAGCTTCCATAATTTCTTCTGTCTTAAACTTCATTGATATCATCAATTTATCCCTAAAAAATTACCAACTTTCGAGAAATCTACATGGCATAGGATTAGCTATATATATACATATGTGTATTAAATTTGTTCTCAAGTTTTTGCTTCTAGAAATTTGTATTCTGATAAGCATTTACCATAAAAACATAATGTTTAGGTGATATGTGATAATATGTGACAAATATGTGATAAGCAATGTAAATACACATATCTAATGTACTTTATTTTTTTCCTTTTTAAAGATTTTATTTATTTATTTGAGAGAGAGGCAGTGAGAGAGCATGAGCGAGGAGAAGGTCAGAGGGAGAAGCAGATTCCCTGTGGAGCTGGGAGCCTGATGCGGGACTCAATCCCGGGTCTCCAGGATCATGACCTGATCCGAAGGCAGTCGTCCAACCAACTGAGCCACCCAGGCGTCCCTATCTAATGTACTTTAAAAAGTAATTTGAAGTAAAGTGATAATTTATTTTAGCAGTTGAATCTATAAATGCACAGTTTTTTTAACCAAATGTTGCAGTTTCCATATCTGGCAATGGCATGCTAACACATGCTTGGTACTCAAATTATATGTAGAATGAATTGAATGTGTAAATACAAAAGCAAATGCTTCTAACAAATTTGGGCATGTGTTTTTCTTATAAAATGCAGAGAAATCACACTTATTATTCAAGTCTGAGATCCATAAACAACATCAAATGATGACTTTAAACCATGAAGTAGTGGGGAATATTATTCCGAAGTATCTGGATTTTTAATGTTTCTTTATTTGAGACATTAACATTCCTTTACTTTATACGGGCATATGAAAGCCCAGAGGTGCTCAGGCCTCATTGTTTTAACATATGCTGTTTTTAGCTGCTGTGAAGAATGTGAGGAAACAGGTTTTAGGGGAAAATACAGTTTCTGTCCAGTTGTAATAAAGGCATTAACATGGAAGAGCATGCTCAGATAAGGTACTCCGAACTTACATATCAGGAGAAGATGAGCTCATTTTAAAAATGATCTCAACTCCTGTTAATTCAATGCGTCTGTAATAGTAATTCTTACTAACTCTCTCAAAAATGCATACTTGATGATAAAGAAAAATTTGAAACAGACTTGTATAGTGTAATAAATTTTTACTGAGTATTTTAAACAAAGCATGCAAATAACTTGAAGAAACTTATATAGGAAATGCCAAGTTTCCTTTAAAACAGTGCAGAAGAGGGGTGCCTGGGTGGCTCAGTGGGTTAAAGCCTCTGCCTTCAGCTCAGGTCATGATCCCAGGCTTCTGGGATTGAGCCCTGCATCGGCTCTCTGCTCAGCAGGGAGCCTGCTTCCCCCTCTCTCTCTGCCTACCTCTCTGTCTACTTGTGACCTCTGTCTGTCAAATAAATAAAATCTTAAAAAAAAAAAACAAACAGTGCAGAAGAAATTCCGAGTTTCTAAAAAGAAAAGAATAGTTTTTGTTTATTTGGGGGTTTTGTTTGTTTTGTACAACACAGTGAATTTTAATGCCCCCCCCCTCCAGTTTGGGGATTTAAAAAAGAACAGTTTTCTATTAAATTATTTTTCCAGACTTTAGAAAGACAACTTCTCATTTCAATCTGTAAACAACCTTAAAATTAACCTCTGACTGACACATACTATGAAAATACCTTACTGTGACTGAAATCAACCCCCGAATGTAAAAACCTAGATAAGTCAAACAAAGTATTATGAGAAAATCACTGGACTTGGCAAGCAGTGATGCTATGAGGGGTCAAGATCCAGAGATGAGGGGCGCCTGGGTGGCTCAGTGGGTTAAGCCTCTGCCTTCGGCTCAGGTCATGATCCGGGGGTCCTGGGATCGAGCCCCGCATTGGGCTCTCTGCTCAGCAGGGAGCCTGCTTCCTCCTCTCTCTCTGTGCCTGCCTCTCTGCCTACTTGTGATCTCTCTCTCACTGTCAAATACATAAATAAAATTAAAAAAAAAAAGATCCAGAGATGAAGGAACGACCAGATATGGGAGAGCAATGTTTGATGCTGCTTTTGCCACTGAAAAATCTTGTTTGTCCAAAAACTGTGGCGGAAAGGCTGACATAACCATGCTGAGTATTTGGCAGTCTCCTGGGTCTGTAGCCAACAGTTAGTTGACTTGTGGACCCAGTGAAGAAGAGAGCAACCTGTGAAACGTGCTAGAACTAAAGGCTGGATCCTTGAAAGACTGCACATTCACAGTAAAAGATGAACCACAAATAGAGCGGCTGCCCCCAAGTTAGCTTAAATGTACATTCTACATGTGCATGAGGCTAATGACCTAACCTTAGGGTCATCGTACTCACCATTGGGATATTATTTATTTATTTATTTATTTATTTTACTGTTGGGGTATTTTGCATGTATATCTCATATATTGATAGAAATAGCCAAAATATAGGATTTACGAGTACCAGAAATTTGTCACTCCCAACAAATTCCAGTGAATCAAATTTGTACACGTCATGCTATCTGATAACTTACTAAAATGTGTGGGTGCAGTTTGAGTCATGCTAAGAAGGAAATCTATAGCCTCGAATACATATGGTGGATGGGAAAGAAAGTCTTCCAATCAAAGACCAAGCAACAATCTTGAGAAGGCAGAAAAGGAAGACCAACTTAAATTCAATGCAATGAAATAGAAAGCAATAACCAACAGAGGAACAACAAAGCCAAGTTAAGATAATTTCACAAGATTAATAAAGTTCATAGTACAACATCATAAGTGAGAAATAAATAAATAGAGGAAAGTAGAAATCATAAGCATCATGAATTAAAAAATTGTCATTAGTAGTAATCCTGGAGATAACAAATGGTAAAAAGAGAACAATCTGATAAATTGATACCAAAGTTTTAAAAAGTTTGAAGTTGAAAAATTCCCTGAAAAATATAATACCCAGTTTAACTCTAGAATTGATTCAACTGACGTAATTATGACACATCTTCCAGGAACTGAATCCATATTTAATAAACTTTCACATGAAAATACAAAGCTCAAAAGATTTCTTCAAATTCTTCAATTTCTTCAAACACTGGAAGAAGAAAAATTATGCATCTTAGAAACAATTTCAGAGAATTGAAAAACCAAAATGGTACAATGTCCCACGAGTTCCGTGAGGCCTGCATGACACTGATACCAAACCATGTAAGGATTTACTGGAAAGGAAAACTGAAAGCCAATATTTGCTATAAATTTATATTTAAATCTCATTGCTGATTCAGTAATTTAACTTTGGATGTACATCAGCCAGGAATATTTAATTAAATTGGGGGCGATGTAATTTTTTCCTCACATAAGTAGCACACTGGGCATTAGCAGCAGGTGGTGGTGATGTACACAGAGCGTGGTATCAGGGCAGTATATCTCTTGTTCTCTTGGCATTTTCTAATTCTCAAGGTGGCTGACATAGCATTCTACACCAAGATAGAAAGAAGGAGATTAAGCCTCATTTTTACTTATGATCATTTCTTGTTCTCCCCCTTTCTTTCCCTTTCCTCTTGCATAACACTCTCACCATTATTTTAGGATTTTATTAAAAATTGTTGGGATGCCTGGGTGGTTTAGTCAGTTAAATGTCTGCCTTCGACTCAGGTCATGATCTCAGGGATTGAGCCCCACATTGGGCTCCCTGCTCAGTGAGGGGTCTGCTTCTCCCTCTCCTTCTGCCCCTCCCCTGCCCCTCCACTCCCTGCTTATGCCCTCTCTCTCAAATAAATTAAATCTTAAGAAAAATTCTTTTTTTTATGATAATATAAAAACAAGTGGAAACATATATATGATTGTTTTCATTGTTTTAGAAAAATAGATCACATTATTGTAATTTAATACTCCATTGTACACCATGGAAATCCCTATAAGACAACTTTGGAGATAAAATTCACTTTCAGGTAGCTTAATATAAATTTATAATAATTTATCTACTTTGCAGCTCACTGGTATTAAATTTACTTGGGTTTTTGTTGCTACTCAATAACATCCTTTTATATATATTCTAATATATTTATTTTTATTTTAAAGTGAAAAGTGAAATTTGTGAATCAAAGGGTGAGTATATATTTAAGATTAAGGTAACTTACAGATTGTTTCCTATAAAAACTCTATTTCACGTCTTCTTCAGCAATGAAAAACTAAAATTTCCCTGAAACATTAACATTATTGTACATAATTTTGTTGACCTGATGGGGCAAAAGTGAAGGCACTATGGCCATTCATTTTGCACTCATTGGTTATTAATTATTATGATCATTTTCCACATATTTACTCATAATTTGTTTTCTATTTTGAATTTCTTATTAACATTATTTACACAGTTTTGTGTTTTTCGGAGCTCTTTATATATTAAAAATAGTAACCATCGATTATTTTCTCCCAAGTCAGCCATTTGTCTATTAACTTTTTATAGTCACTTTTGTTATACGAAGTGATTTAATGTGACTTCAGTGAAAGAGATCTTTTCAACCCCTGATTTTAGTTTCAGTTTCTTACATTTACATCTAAGACTTTGTTGTTTTTATGATATAGAATTCTCTGTCTGTAAAATGTTAGAATGTCAATGTATGTGGTCTGAGAAAAAATCCCAGATTTACTCTTATATTTTTATTTGTTATTGTGAATTGAATGTTTGTTGTTATCACTGTTGTCATTGCTACTGTTATTATTATTATTGAGAAACAGATTTTTTAAAATATTTATTTTGTATTCAGTTTTCTCACCAACTTATTTTATCAAATCTTATTGGGTTTGTAAAAAGTCTTTTTTTTTTTTTTTCCAATTGTGCTGTCTGTATTAGTACAAGATCAACAAAATAGATTTGCCTACTCTTTGAAATTTTGCATTTGTTTTCCTATTACAATTGTTTTACATATTTATATTTGTTTAATTTCTTCCATCCTTATTTTGCTTATGATTTTAATTAAAATGGTATTAGAAAAAATAAAGAAATAATATTAAATTCTTTCACTTTGAATGACATTTACCATTTGAGTAAATAAACTTTTTAAAATGTAATTAGTTGTTTTTTTTTTTAGGTTTCAAATGTACTTTATTTCTTCAATCATGCCATATTTTAATGGGTGCAGAGTGTTTTTACTTGGTATCAGTTATGAGTTTGTTTTGAAACAATTCAGTATTACACCAACTGGGATGATTACTGATCTCTCCATTCCTTTGGGGTGACTCTGCCAACAGGGGACAGGTTCCATTCTATTCCAATTTGTGTTGCTGTATATGCCCACACAGGAATACAGTTGCTTTCTAACCCATTTTTTATTTAGATATTTCTTTAAGAAATTCTGAGTATCACCAAACCTCATTTCAGTGTGTATTAAAGAAAGCTCAATAAAATAATTCAAGTAGATGAGGGGAATCTTGTATGACTGTAACCTGCTAACAATACCTGCCTAGTTTCTGTGTGTTTGAAATTTTAGATCCCACATAAAAATGTAATTTTGCAGTGTCTCTTATGTCACTTACCATAATGTCCTCCAAGTTCACCCATGTTGTCACAAATCATAGGATGTCCTTCTTTACTAAGGCTGAATAGTCTGTACCGCATTGTGCCTATAGTTCACAATACCGTATGGTGCACTTAAAAATATAGGGGGGTAGATCTCCTGTTAAGTATTCTCACTACACACACAAGCACACACACGCACACACACACACACACGGATCCCAAGGAAACTTCTGGAGATAATGGATACGTTTATGACCTTGCCTGCAGTTTTGATATCACTGGTCTATGCCCATGTCCGAATTTAAATCAAATGCATTAAATATGTGCCGGGCTTTTTTTCTATCAAAAATGTATCTATCAAAAAAATTAAAACTTAAGAAAATAGAATTTACAAATGAATAGAGTTATCTCCAAGGCTCTTTTAAAGAACTCTAGTATGTTATGAAAAGACTATAAAGTATGAGGCTGAGTGCGACACAGAGGCAGAGTACAAGTCGGAACGAAGGAGTGGATGCAGAGAAAGGGGCTCAGCAGTGTGACCGCACAGCGGCAGCAGCCCTCCCCTGTGCAAGCGGCGTGCGCTGGAGCCTCACACCATTCTCCCTTTTCGATCCCTATTGTAAGATACATCACATTGAAAACTGCAGTTTCTAGCAGAAAGTTGACCCTCGGTTAAATATTTTTGATCCACTGAATGAAGGAGCTGTCTTCGCTGAGCTGCCTGTATTTCCCCGTCCCTACCCGTTCTGTGGGCATCTAATAGCAGGTAGTTACTTCTGTTACATGACCTCACAAGAGCCTAAGATACACAGAGGACTATGAGCCTTCTGCATCTGTCTTGTTTCCTTATTTTCTTCCTAGTATTTCCTCTTCTATAATCTTTGTAAGCCTCATAATAAATATGTATAGACTTGCTTATTTTCCCCACCAGATCCCCTGACCTACTCGAGGGCAGGAATAATTCCAAACTAAAGACTCAAGATACATGTTTAATGAATAAGCACTTTCTATGCATCCAAGTCAAGGAGCAGAAAGTATACAAAATGCCACAGTGTATGGTCAGATTGAAGAATTGTTCTCTACAGTCAAAATCCAGAGAATTCTGCATATGTCTGCTTTATGCCAACTTATTACGCACTACTATGGTGTACCTGAGGCACGAGAGACACAACATGTGGTCATAACAGCAGGTATATCTTGACAATTCTCCCAGCAAAAATGTCCTGTTTTTGCAGCTTAATTTTTTTACGAATCTATTCCTTGCCACTCTATTTATATCTTGGGGCCAAAGCACTGGCCTTCTAATTTGGCACAGGAAAAGTTGCAGAAGGCCAAGAGGAAGTTCCTCTTTTCTTCCCATCACTAGAAACATTTAGCCTGGACTGGTCTTTTCACACAAATGAAATCAATACCAACAAACCAGAGAGCTGGATCTTAGTCAGATTTGATGAGCAGTGATGAATAAAGCAGCAGAAAACAGTGAACAATTATTTGGTCTATTAGCTCTGCCAGATTCAGTCAGTTAATTGCCAAGCACTGAAGCACCCCACAGAGAAAAGGAGGCCTGGTTTCTGTTTGTGATCCAACAGAGCCCCTGCTTCATGGTGAGGAGGCACCAGCACAGTCAAACCTGTCAGGGCTGGGTCCTGGCAGGTGTATAAAGCAATGGTGTGGATCTATTTTTACTTCAGGATGTGACAAATATGTCATGGAATGTTCTTTCTTGTTGTTAAAATTAATGGGGAGAAACACTTCTCTTTTCCAAGTAGCAGGAATAACTAAATTTAATCATAGCAGAAGACTTTAGTGCCTTCTTACAGGTAGTATCTCCTGGCACTTTCTTGCTTTTTCTTATGTACCAAAAGATTATGATGATGGTAAAATTCTTCACTAGGTCCTCTCATGGCTTCTAAATAAGATTTAAAGGTAATTTTGTCCTTCAAAGTCCAGAACTTCAAGGGTAGAATCTTTATCTTTGTATCAAGGTTAACTTTAGAAATAAACAATTTCTCCTGGAAATGGTTTCATTATGGCAACACTATTTTTTTTAATTTGCATTTTTTAATTTTTTTTTATAAAAATAACCTTTTATTTATTTTTTAATTTTATTTTTTCAGTGTTCCAAGATTTGTTTTTTATGCCCCACACCCAGTACTCCATGCAATACGTGCCCTCCTTAATAATCACCACCAGGCTCACCCAAACCCCTCCCCCCTCCCCTCCAAAACCCTCAATTTGTTTCTGAGAGTCCACAGTTTCTCATGGTTCCTCTCCCCCTCTGATTTCCCCCAACTCACTTATCCTTTCCTTCTCCTAATGTCCTCCATGTTATTCTTTATGCTCCACAAGTAAGTGAAACCATATGATAATTGACTCTCTGTGCTTGAATTTTTAAATTTTTGACACCTTGTTCTTCCTAACATACCTTTTGGCCTTCAGGCTATCCAGCTTTGTGCAAATAGGAATAAGTTACAGGTTCCTGTTTTCCATCTTTTTAGTACAAAAATCCATACAAATGAATGGTATTTTCTCCCACACACTCACACAGCTGCTCATACAAGCAGCTCTTTTTTGTAGTAAAAGTTAAAAAAAACAAAACAGTCTTACTATATATAACACGGTCATCTAAGCTAATATTGTTCTATGACATTCTCTATTCTTATTCTTCTATAGTGAATTGAAATAACTTATATTTTATTCACATTTCTAACCACACTCTCTTTAAAGGTGAAACGTCTGATTTCTTGAATAAACTTTGCATGACCTAATACTCAGGAGACCCAATACCTGTGTGCATGTGTGTGTGTGTGTGTGTGTGTATGTGTGTGTCCTGTTTTGAAGCCCTCACTATTGTATCTTTATGGAATCATTGGGATTTGGAGGGGAAAAGTGTGTAAGATAATTGAGAAATATGCTATAAGCCTATTTTTTATTATTTTGGACTAAAGCCTGTAGATGCAAAAATGTGGTTGCCATCCTTCATTCAGTATTTGAGCCCATATCCTGCCACTGTAAAGAACAAAACAAAACAAAAATTGGAACATGGAGCACATGCTAAGAAGCCTCTTTGTTGTGTACATATACACCTTTACTGTATAATATTAATGTACCTCTAATAAATTGAACCTAACTACTTGCTGTATTTACCCTGTTAAACCATATGGTTGTGATATTTTCAGGGTTCTCCCTGGCATAGTTGGCCCAGAGTAAATGCTGAACCATTTGGCAATAGCAAAGACCGCATTTATGCGAATTAATATGGAATTATGGGAATACTGCAGGCTGTTGCTTTCTTTAAAACAAGGATTTTAAGGTTCTTCTCTGGGAGCAAAGGCAGGAAAAGCATTGTCTTAATAATTTCTCTTGGCGATTTTGTCCATTTAGCATTCGATATTTTGTCCACCTGCAAAAGTGCTTAATATGCACATAGTTAATATTTCGACAAAAGTATTCCTATTACTAGTGTCTGAGAGTGATACGTGCTCACTTTGCAGCAGACTTGTGATGGGCCTATTACATCATTTTAAACTTCATGAGCTTATAGATGAATGAAAAATCAAAGTGAGAAAAAACTTCAAAATTGCAAGAAAATCAATCATTCTATTACACATACGGCACGTAGAGGGTTTCTATACAATTTAACATACGCATTATATCAGTTGCAAGGGGTTTCAGAACAAGACACAACAGAATGGGTGGCTTAAACAACAAAATTCACTTCTCACAGCTGTGGTGGCTGGAGTTCTAAGATGCGGGTACCGGCAAGGTTGGTTTCTTCCGAGTCTTCTCTCGGTGACTTGTGGATGGCCGCCTATCACCGTGTCCTCACGTGGCCTTTCCTCCAAGCCCACGCCTCCCTGGTGTCTCCTCCTCATCCTATAAGGACACCAATTCTATTGGGTCAGACCCTACCTTGATGACCTTATTTATCTCTTAATTACCTTCTTAAAGGCCCTGTCTCCAAGCCAAGTCCCACTGCGGGTTAGAGCTCAAACATACGAATTCCAGGGGGGACAAGTACAGTCCATACGGTTACCTACTGAAACCAGTTGGGACATTCTTCAAGCTTGTAGTAGAGAGGAGGGAAACCAAAAAAACTTATTTGATTTACTCTCTTCAGCAAAAGGTTACTTTATTTTTAGTGCCCAATTAATGAAACCCACTAAGATTCAGAGCATTAGTGTTTGTGTGATATACTAACCTTAAAAATATATGCCATTGTTTTCTAAGGAAAATGGGCTATATATTTATATTTGAAGTAAGAAGTAGTAATTACTTTTAGGTGGTCTCTTACAGTAAAATATTAGTAGTAAAATCAAATTTTGTGTATGTAAATGAACATTTTAGATTCCTCAAGTTTTTTTTTTTTCCCCAATCCTTGATGTCATAGAATATTAATTCACAAAATCACTGATGATTGGCCCATTGTATTCAGGGAGGAAATAAAGCAAAACAGCAGTATAGGAAGTAAAATAAACTATAGGGTCTTTTAAATATCTGATTTAATATTCTGATTTTCAGTAGAAAAATATTTGGAGTACAATAACTGCATAGAATAGAAGCATTCCCATCAAATGTAACATCAAATGACCTATTTCTCTCTCTGATACTGGCAGAACCAATATTTTCCTGAAATCAGAGAATTCTAGAGTTGGAGTAGACACCTGAAAATCTTTCATATGAAAAGTATCCTATTTTGGTGATGAGTTTATGAATAAATAAAACTTGAGATTAAGAATAGATATCCTCTTACATAGTATGCTCTTTTCTCTCACTAATGTAATTTTATCTTCCTTCTGCTACAAAGGGAGGACACGGATAGAAATCTAAAATGTGAAGCCCTACTGTAACCCTCTAAATAAGTCAACAGTATATTCTGGTTATTGTCGCTTATTTTCAGGATGGGTTAAGGCTTTGCCTTTATGGAGAGCTATAACAATAATGATGGGGAAATATTTGCCTAGTTTTGGAACAATAACAGGGGCCCAAATCTTACTACTACTATTTTCAAATAGCTCTCTAAAGCTATATTCTTTATTTAGGAAGTCCACCAACCTTATCATCCACAAACATTACAAAAAGTAAATATAGCTAATCAGATAATAAAACTACAATTAAGTACGAAATTTTCAGAACCCCTTAAGCTTCCTGGGGCTCAACCACTGTCATTGCATTCAATTATGCTAAGATCAATCCCATTAAGGATCCAAAAGCTATCTTTTTTTAAGTTAATATGTTTTTTTAATAAGTTAATTTTTTATAAGTTAACAAGAGGATGCTCCATATATTTGGAAATTTTACTCCCTGAATCTTATGTTCTATCTCATTTGGGTTAATATGACTAAATACCACAAGAGGTAAATATCACAATATCACTAACAGATTTAAAATGCATTTTTTTAAAAAAACTTAACTGACAAAGGGATACTGGGCTTCCAGAAATGACATCAGAGAGAAACTCTCCTTCAATGGACACCACTGAAAAGGACCTTGTCAGGTAGAGTAAAATTCTGAAGAGGTGATTCAAAGATTCCTATTTGTCACATCCAAAGAAAAGTATAACTTCCTCCTGACTCCTAGAGATCCATTCCATCAAGAGATTTAAAGCTGAGAACTCTTAGAAATATATCAGAAGGCTTCAGATGTCATTAAAATACTGCCAGCGAAATTCAGCCCATCAGGAATGAGAACTGTATTAGGGCTTTCCTTGCTACAGTAAACAGTTTGTTCTATTCAAAGGCATTCCAGTCTTTTATGCTGGAATTGTTTATCTGCATTCAAACATTTTTCTCACCTGAAGGGAATTATTTCAGTTGAAATGAATTATGCTTCCATTTCCTATGGAGTCTGTGCTCCTTTAAGTCTCTATTTCACATGAAAACACAACTCTTCCCAAATCCCAGCTGATCAGTTGGTCTTGACCATTCATAAAAGCTTTGGATTCCTCTCAGCTACCCAAAGGGAAACTTCAGACATAGTAATTTTTTTTAACTATTTAAATACTATAAGCTAAGTGGAACACAGCTCATGAGGAAGCTAAACAAACAAAACAAAAACCAACCAACCAACAAAAAGACCCAGCTGGGAAATTTCTTTGGGAGAATTAAGTAATCTAAGCTCCTAGCTTTAGGGTCTATTTCAAAGCTGGATGGCCATTTTGTTTCTGGTAATCACTGTGTTGAAGTTGACTGATTTATCTTTTCCAAACTCATAAATGATTTTGCATAGATATTGTCATGTCAGATGATTCAGTAACTCATTTTGGAAAAAAAAAACACAAAAACAAAAACGAAAGGGAAAAGAAAGGACTTGTTTTCATTCAACTATAAGAAGCACTCTCTATATATGTAAGTGATGAACCACTAAATTCTACATCTGAAACCAATTTTACCACATACATTAACTAACTACCGTATCTGTTAATGAACTAGAATTTAAATATGAACTTGAAATTTAAAAAGTATATAAAACCTCTAAACTCTAGATAATGTTCTTTTAATATTACATAATATAAAATTATACAAATAAGTAGTGTGGAACTATTTCCAAGTGAGAACGTCACAAAATAATCCCTAATATTTGACATTGATATGTAATCAGATATGTAATCAGATCATTTTTCCATAACTTTGTAATTTCTAGAAGTAGGTACAATTTAAAAAATTATAATAAAGTTGCTCAAATACAAAAACAAAATTAAATTTTTAAAAAAGCATTCTCTGGACAATATCCTGGTCAGCAAAATCTTTCAAAATGATCTAGTGGGTCTAGGTGTTCCAATCTAACTTTGTATGCTTTTGGCCCAAAAGGGTAACATAACATGTGAAAAGACCTTTCATCCAGGAGCTAGTCTCACACTCAGAACCAGACCTTGGTGTTCTTCTGCTGAACATAAACAATTTCACAGACTATCAGCCCACACAAAACTACTATGAGAGCATGATGAAACAAAATATGGACAAGATTACTTCCGTATCTGTGTTTGAATGTAGGCAATAAAATTTTTCCCTTACTACTATGAGTAAGAGTGGTTTCTTGAAGAATCACAGCTTCCATCCCTTTTTCTTCTTCCAACCATTAAGATGAAATTATTAAGACATTCAATTATAAAATTAACCCCAATTCCTGAGCACAAATCCTTGCATCTGTGAACACTTCCTAGATCACCAAATCCTGTAGGCAAGTTTTTCCGGCATCCTCTGACGGAGGCGCGGTCGGACTGGTCTTCCCACGTCAGTAAACTCAAACGTGTGTGGCTGCATGTCTGTTGATGGCAGTTATTGGCTGCGGCACTTTACACCGGCTTACGCTTGAATACCCGCACTAAGATCGTTCTCCAGAAAGTTCACATGCTTAGTCCATAGCATTAGTTCGCATAGGTAGTCCATCGGACTTTAAAGTACTAACAGGAAAAAAAAAAAAAGTTGATGACAGGATCATCCGTCCAAACTGTCACGTGATACACTGTCTCACCCAAACCTTTTGTCAAAAGAGAGTATTATGTAAGATATTCTGTTTAAGTGCGACATATGAATAATTTTTAAAAGGAAATAATATCAACACTGTGAAATAGTCCATGTATAAAATTCCAAGAGATTCAGGGTGAAAATCATAAAACTCAGAGAAGATCCCACATCTAATAAGGTCACACATCTAATAAGAAGCGGAGAGAAATTTGAATCAAGTTTTCTGACGGCAAATCTCTTCGTTTCACAATCCATGCTGCCTGGCAGCATGGGGGATGAAGTGCATGTTCTTTTTTGATGTCTTAGTTTACGATCAAGGAACTATCTTGGTCCAAACCCTGTTCACTTCTCTGCACTGTGCTCACTCTGCAAAAAGCACATTAGAAAATGATCACAGTGGCCAAGGGATATAAAACAGCCTAAGATGAGTGAAATTAAAGAGACCCGATGTGTTACAATTGGAAAAATACTTTTTTCAGTTACTTAAAATACTCTTACGGCAAAAGAAATAAGATTTTTTTTTAAATGAGGTTCCAATAAGGGCACCTATATGAGATGTTCATGCAGACATTTCAATTTAAATGACCACAGTAATTGCAACAACTTTTGAAGGAGCAACCGCTGTCTCAGATGATAATTTACTGACCCTGTTCAAGAGAGGTCAGATAGCTACTTGGCAGGAAGATGGTAGAAATAAGTTTACTGACGAAAAGTGTTTTTGGACAAAATTGATGTTTTTCAAACCTGTCTGTGCATTTATAATTTTAGGGTTTGGATAATAAGATTGAGAACACACATTTCCAAGTTATGTGGCATTACTACTGAAAGTGGAATTTAAAGTGGTCCTAAAATTTCTGAGATACAGAAACACAGAAGCAAAAATCTGTAGTTTGAGGTACCTGTAGTAGGTAAGTAGATTACATGGTTTTATTCTGAGTGATACCCAAAGAACTATGGATTCAAATGTTGGATAGTCTACTACCTAGCACCGTAATCCCGGAGAAGTAGAAATGATTTAATTTATTTGTACAATGGACATATGAAGTCATGCATAGTTTAGGTTAGGTTTTATGTGTATATAAAAGGAAATAATCATTATAAAGTAGTATGGCTGTGTAGTATGGCCGACATTAAGAATGCATTAGTAAATATTAACTATGATTTTTTATTAAATGCCAGGCTGGATGTCTGAGCTCATAGTACAGCACAGAAGTTTGTTTACTTTGTAAAATGCTGAAATATCAGCTATGTTTATCATTGAAAAATGTAAATATTTTTTCTACATGATTTCCAGGCACTCTCATTTAGGGACTGGGTTCTGCAAGTTCTTTAAAATACCCTTTAACCAAACATTGCTGCAATGATGAGGAGACATATTCTAACGCCACGGTATGGACAGCAAGTTGTTGAGGAGGTCACAGCTGGGATCTTCAATATGCGAAGAAGGTGAACCACACATCGTCAATAACTCATTCTACGGTATTTTGACGGAGTGATGTTGTTGGTGTGGTTGGTGTGGTGGTGTTGATGTGTGTTGGTGTGGTTAACCCTTCTGTACCCAGCCTGCCGAGCAGTGTATCAAGCACTAACACTGGGTGTTCCTCTCAATGACATTTATACTCGTTCAGTCGTTGTGTACGGAGGTATTTAAACCATCTGTTTCTACTTGACTATTAGTATTTGGAGACAAACTTTCTTGGTTTCCAGAAACCAGTATATTGTATCATACGAACCCCTTCCGTTAGTTTGTAAATCCTCTCAGGAGGTAGTTAAAATTGCTCAGAAGAACTTTGCTTCTCTGAGAGAAATGTTGGTTACAACTCAAAATCAAATCTTCTGTAAGCATGTAAAGAGACCGACAGATGATTTTTAGGAAACTATCTTTTCACTTAGTGATAGGCCAAGGGAATGAAGCACACTTAGTGAGAGAGGTGGGAGAAGGAAAGAATTTCTTGTCAAGACAGTTTGGTTGGGGTGAGGTTAAAAGAAAATGCTTTTTGCCAAAGTGCTTCATAAAAGAAACAATTTGTGAATGTTTTTATTAGCATTGCCAACAGCAACACCATTGTCTTGGCATCACCTTTCATTAATCTGTTAGATGGTACACAATGTTTCAGATTTCAGCTTATAATTTTCTCCATTCTTTAAATTGCTAAAATAATGCTGATGGGTCCTTGATAGCATTTGCTAATTTGAACCCTCTACGAACCATTGACCTGAATCTATTGATCCGAATACATTAGAAATACAAAAGTGAGAACAGAATTTTCTCATCTATTTCAGCCTGACCTTTGAATCTACCAGTGCAATCACACTATCTTCATAGAACTATATTTTTCTAAACAATAATAAACCTGGCTTCCTATGAGGACTTAATGAACAACAAAACGTACTTCTGAATTTGTCTTCTCGTTATTTTACGCTTCCCAGAAACAAACAGATGCTGATATTAGATTGAATATACAAAATATACTTTTCTCAAATACATTAGACTTTCTTTTGATATAATGCATATTTTTCCTGTTTTTTTTCCTTCAACCAGATCACCGGGTAATATTTTATCTATTTCCTCCTGTTTTTATCTCTGTCTCTTATTCAAGCTTTGTTGCACAACTCCCAATTACAAACCCATTGAGTGTCCTTCCGAAAGGGCTTTGAGACCACCTTTGAAACTCTTTGTTGTAAATGCAAGTTGACAAAGCGACACTAGGAATTTTACATCCACTAGAAATGGATCCACACCCACTGAAATGTATCATAGTCGTCTAATTTATTTCCACTAATGAAAGTAGATTTTTATAAATGTTTGTCATTAGGCTTTCCCTTTTGATAATTAAACACCAATTGAAAATATTTTTTATTTATTATTTAATTATTTAATTATTGAGAGAGGGAGAGTGCATGTGAGAGCCCACATGCACCCGCAAACTTGCTGGGGTAGAGGGATGGGAGAATGAAGGAGGGAGAGGCAGTGGGGAAGGGAGAGAGTGTATCTTAAGCAGGCTCCACGCCCAGCACAGAGCCCCTTGCCAGGCTCGATCTCATGACCCCGAGATCATGACCTTAAACCAAAATCAAGAGTCAGACCCTTAACTGACTGAGCCACCCAGGCACTCCTGACACCTTTTCTAATATCATATCCTGTCATTACGTTTTATTTGTTGTTATGATTGCTTATCCAGTTTGTTCTGCCAAAACTTGAGAAGGGAATCAAATGGCAAATGTGTAATTGTACTTTTGTGAAGTCGAAGCATAATACCTTCTCTGTAAAATCCACAAGAGTAATTTGGGGCCATTTCTCCAGACAGTGTTGATAAGAATTTCCTTGGTTAATTGGAAAATAATGGCTTCTCCAGTTTATCATCATTAACACATTCTGTACTGCTCTGTCTGTATGGGTATAGGTATTTAATTGTAATAACAAAACGTCAGTGATTATAATGGCTGACAATGACTCCATCACTTTTGGGGGACTTATCAAATTAAATTTTGGGTGCCATGGAAACCCAGCCTGTAACATGGAAACAATAACTCTTCAGTCCCTAGATATTCAGTTCGTAGATTTGTCAGATGGTATGGTAAAAAGTAAATGCCATAGACATTGCTCTTGTCTCAGGTTGACTGGTTATGCTGGACAGGTCATCTACCCTTCTTGAACTTCAGGTACCTTTAATACACAAAATGACAATAATCTTATCTGCTCTATCCATGTTGTAAGAGTTACAAGCAGTGATGCTAACTGTGAGAGACTTCAAGATCAGACAGGAGTAGAAAACTTGCAGCCCTAATCACACAAATATGGTTTGGAAGTGATCGAAGAAAACATTTTTCTTTATAATTGAATTGTTTGAAGCATTCTTAGGTTATTAGTTAGTTTTTTTTTAAAGTAATCTAAGAGATAATAAAATTGTAAGACAAAGTAGCAATGCTAAGGCAATTTGGAAAATATAAACTTCTGTAGGAATGTGAACTATCACTTTCATTTATATTTAACACCTTTTTTTTAACGTTGAAAGCATATACAAACTTCAGAAGTATAATACAAAAATTTGTCTTTTTTTCTTCTTCCAGTAAGATTTTAAGGGAATATCATTGCTATAGAAAAAACTACTATTCTTCAATGCTCTAGTTATATATCCAAATGGTTGTTACTATAACTCACTGCTTGTGTGTATTTCAAAGGAACCCTATTACTGTTTAACACCATGTAGTTTTACTGTGCCTTGCTGAAAAATTCAAGAGTTGAAGTAAAGACAGAGTATAGATGAGTGTCTTGGCCAGGAAGTATAAGGCAACACACCATTTATTTGGTTCAGTACACACAGTCCATCATTGTTATGACCACTAAATCCAATCATATTTTTAAAGCACTTTATGCTCCAGTATCAAGTGGCACTCACTGCATACCACACACTGTTTTCATCTATGACCAATGACAGTAGTGAGGAAAAGCCTTTTTCAGGAGTAGAAGAAATTGCTTTACATGAAACTGATGTATTATATTGGAGACAGATCCAATAGGCCAAGGAGACATGACAAATGGCATCCATGAACCTAGCTGATCCCATTCATTTTTAGTGAATTCCTGATTTCATATGCATATTTTGGACTGCCTGAAACAATGACATTTCTAAAAGGAAATACAACAGAGTCGTACTCAAATCTCACAATACTTTTGGTAAAAGTAGAACTCAGCTTGCTTAGGGAAGAAGTTAGCTCAGTGATTTGTCTTTAGGACATTGAGTACAATATTGAGAGCTTTCTTTGTTGTCCATTGGCTGTGACTTATTGTTGTTTCTTTTATTTTACCTTCTTTACAGAAAATGAGAATGTAGTTAGAATAGTGCCTATCATTTTTTAAACTCTTAATAAGTTCTATAATTCACTATTCCATCTCTGAAATATAAAGAAAATTAATTCTCCTACCATACCTTCACAGTAATGACTTCATTGTCAACAAAAATTCAGCAATTATTCCAAAGACAGTGACTTTCTTACGATGTTTTATTCACTATGCAATTGCAGTGGGAGACACAAATGTGAGACTGGATTTGAGTTCCTAAACATTTGCAACCCATAAGCCTTGAATTTGGTCAGAAATAGTTTTATGTGAACTACAATCAACGTCTCTCAATCTGATGTGCAATATGCATACAAGTCAACACTAAACTCAGAATCTAGGTTTTGAAATAAATTCCTTTGCAAGAAGCCAATTGGTTGCAGCATGCTTCTTTCTAATCACAGCTTCCAGGAGCTTATCTGCTGATTCAACAGCCTTCTCATTAAGCTGGGACATCAGGGGTCTTCCCTGATCTTCAAAGCAGGTCTATGACTCAGGGTAATTGTGTTTGAATCATACTTTCCCAACATTCTAAACTGTCTTGCTTTTATTATCATCGCATTTCATTGCATTTATTATCATCGCATATCTTACAGTTGAGAATCATCTCTCAAACAATATGTAGATTTAAATAGATAAGACTATAAATATGCTATTTATTGCATCAAGTGAACTTGATCATCTTGAACATCAACTCAGACATTTATTTCCTTCTCATACTTTTATAGATATTCTTTATTCTGTCATCACCCACAAGAATATAAATTCCTTGAAGGAAAATCTTGCTTTATTTATTTATCTATTTGCACAGTGGCATTACCTACCTTACCTATATTACTACATGGCACAAGGTGAGTGCTGTAAAAACTTTGTTGAGTAAGAGAATAAATGAATAAATTCCATCTTCACTTATGCTTAATGTCTTGTACTCCTCTGTCATTTATTTTCTCAAAATCTGACTTCAAAAATTATATAAACAAATGTTTGCATCTTAGCTTGAAAATGTTTCCAACTATATTAAAATTATGTCAACACTATGTTAACATTGCATTATCTCTTGCAAGGGTACTGGCTCTTTCACATTTTTCTGTCGACAAAAGAATTTAAGAAATTACCACTACGTGCAGAGAATAATGTGCATTAGCTGAGAGATAGGTGCCTTTGAATAGTTCCTGCATTTTTCTGTGTGTTTTCATGCTTAAGGAATGCATTAAAAAATGGATGATTGGGAATTAAAAATAATTAAGGGAAGAGGAAAATTAAAATCCTTCAAAGATATCATATCTAAAAATATTTGCAAGTATATTCTTTGACCAATGTTACCTCTGACCAATCATTTTTAATTATAATTACTACTGCAAAATATGATTATTTGAGAATCTATGTTTATCAAAATAGACATGAACAATTATATAAATAATTTACATAGAATATACTCAAAAATTTATGTTAAATCTCCTAGCGACAGCTACCTATTTAACTTACTTCATAAGTATTTGCTAGATATTCCATTATGGTTTAAAAAATATTGGACTTTCGAGGACACCTTGGGGGCTCAGTCAGTTAAGCAACCGACTCTTGGTTTCTGCTCAGGTCATGATCTCAGGGACATAAGATCAAGCCCAATGGGGTCTGCCATCCTTGTGGAGTCGGCTTGGGATTCTCTCTCTCCTGCTATCTCTTCCTGCCACCCCCAAATAAGTAAATAAATAAATAAATAAATAAATCTTTGAAAGATATATTGTATTTTGTTTTAAGATTTTATTTATTTATTTGACAGGCAGAGATCACAAGTAGTCAGAGAGGCAGGCAGGGAGAGAGGAGGAAGCAGGCTCCCCGCTGAGCAGAAAGCCCAATCCCAGGACCCTGAAACCATGACCGGAGCCGAAGGCTTTAACCCACTGAGCCACCCAGGAGCCCCGATATATTGTATTTTTAATAAACAACTCCTGATCTTTGGTGCTGCATTAAATATTTGAATGCCTTAAGAAATTTGAAGACTTTCCAATATTTATTTATGCCTCAAAACACTTAATAAGAAAATTAGTAAACCACGAATTTTTATAAACTAAATTTTAAAACTGCTTTGAAAATAAAGAAGTTCTCTAAAAAATTTCATATTTAATTTCAATTTTGGGAGAAATCTGAGCCTTAATTACTGCTCATATTCTTTTAATAACTTATTATCCCTGATGCTACTCTTACTTGACAACAGATCTATTAAAGATCATTTTATCTGTATTTTTTTTTAAAGGTTAAACTTTTATTTAGAAAGGTCGAAACAACTGCATGCTCATTTCTACTAGGTTGTACAAAAAATGACTTGTTAAAATTTCCGTTTGATATCCCTGAAGAACTGGATTCCTAGGATACAGGCCTTGTTCTTTCTTCAGACCTCTGACTTCAGACTGGAGCCAAGAAGAACAATGGCTCAGGGTTCCTCAAGTCACTCTTGGGCTCCACACAAGGTACTGGACCTTTGAACAAACAAGCAGGTTGTGGGTAACAGCACCTGTTAACTCTGGAGGTTTTGGGGTAACACACAGGAACAAGCTGCTTCTGAATGAGAAGATTACAGAATTAGGAAAGGATGTGAAACAGCCAAGTCCATCCTAGCTATGGTTAACAGATATAAGCTAAGAAAAGCCGAAAAAATGCTGCTGACAGGCATATGCTATACCTCAGACAGTTCCTTATGGAACAAATTCTCATCCTTTCTCCCAGCTAGCCCCAGTGGGTTCACCATTACTGGCTCTGGGGCTATGACAGGGGTAAGACAGGATGCTTGCTCTCCTCACTGGCACATTTTATCTGTATTTTTATTAGAAATCAGGGCATTTAAGAATTTTAGCTTTTTTATCAAGATAGTGTTGTCCAGTTTCAGTTACTTCCATTTAATAAAATTTAGAGACTATGATTTATTGCCGTTTGCAGGGCACCGAAACTGAATTTAAAGACAAAATTTAATAATACTGCCTGCTTCTAGACCTTTTACAGGGAGTTGAATCTAATATTAGTCCTCTGAGTAAATTTGCTTTAAAACTCACATCCTCTTGACAGGTTGGTTTTCTTTCATATTGATCTTTTGGGAATACATAAAGGTCAAAACAACATTTGTATATTAAAACGTATACAACAAACCACAGAAACTATAAAATGAGTCATCAATACAGAACACAAATATTTCTTTTATTATTGATGAATGTTTATTTAAATTGGAATTCAGAAGACAAACCAATCCCTGTCAGGTAAAGAACAGACTGCTCCTGTCCCTCATCAGGGATAACCTAACACTTTCAGGTAAAGGGAACTGCCCATTTCCTGGCCTTAATCTCTCTTATTCCATGGGATTAAATTATTGAGCTCTCCTTCTCAGTTAAATCAATGACTCTCAGAAGCCATAATTTATCAGAAAAACAGGCAAATATAAAAGCTCATTTAATATTTTTTGAAAGGTAATGGAAAAAGGTACTTAGAAAAGTCTTGATTGTGAGTCTTTCTTGGTTACTTTATACGTTGCCTAAACAGTTAACCAGTTAGAGGTGGAAATTTGTCATTTTTGCCCTTTCTATCCTCTGTGAAAACATTAGATTTTCAGATAACAGCATTAACGTTTTTTTTCCTTTTCAACTTTGTCCCAGGGTCTTACTCTGTGTCATGTTTATTGCTGCAAATACATTTACTCTAATGCCTTCTGACAGCCTGGTTTGCCACGCTGCTGGGTCTGTGACCTGTGTAGCCAGAATGGGAATTGATTGGCAGGCCGACCTGGTGTCTCATTCAGGACGAGTGTCTTCCTCTGGTTGCTCCAACAAAGCTGGCCTTGGCCCTACACACAGAGGCTCTTCTCTGACTGTGTTCTGCACTGACACCCAGAGAAAAGGGAAAATAATGGATGAGAAGACAAACAAGAGTGAGGACAAAAAGAAAAAGGTGAAACTTGTATCCAAATGGACAGTGAGTTTAAGAAAGGCAAAGCGTAGATTCTAAAAAAGGTGAGTAGATTTCTCCTTGACCCCACCCCTCAAAATATGAGGAAGCCGGGGGCGCCTGGGTGGCTCAGTGGGCTAAAGCCTCTGCCTTTGGCTCAGGTCATGATCCCAGGGTCTTGGAGTCGAGCCCCACAACGGGGTCTCTGCTCTGCGGGAAGCCTGCTTCCTCCTCTCTCTCTGCCTGCTTCTCTGCCTACTTGTGATCTCTGTCTGTCAAATAAATAAAATCTTAAAAAAAAAAAATAGGAGGAAGCGAGGACCAAGCCTCTGATTTTGGTCTGCCACTCTGTTCACTTAGTAATATTGAAAAGAATGATAGTTACTTATTTGTGATCAAGAGTTTCAAAAGAACAGTCAGTTTATAACCTTGGTTTCCGGAAAAGCCGCAGATACCTAATGAGCACCCATTCTGGGGCTGAAACGTCATGATTCCATTTTTCACTCTTCAGCTGACTTGAGGAACTTATTTCTTTGAAAGAAATTTTTCAAAATCCTGAATTTACAAAAATGTTTCATTGCCATCTTAGTAATATCACTGAGTATGCTTTATACGGAATAAAATTGCTTGCATTATTTTACTGACAATGCTAAACCTGACTTGTTTCTGAAATACACAAAAGGCCTTGACATTTGGCAGCTTTAAGAGGGATCATTAGCACTGTAAAATGGCTAACAAAACTACAGCAAGGAGAAGAAAATGAAGTAATTAGAAATGTACTGACAAAGCACGGATGGCAGAGAGCCACTGACTGGATATTTATTAATGTAAATATCTATTAAAGCAACTTCCTTTATTGGGGTTCTCATGAGATGTTATAATACAAATAACGAAGATTGGCCAACTGTTCTCCTGTGGGTGTATTCAATACAGTCAGCCAAGCATTGTTTGAAACGCTATTATCCCTGTTTGAAGTCTAATTTACATGTCTATGAATACATTTACATTGAAAGAGAAATCTTTTTACCTCAATTTTAGCATGCCACCTTTTCAAATTTAATGTGCAATAGAGCTACTTATACGAAATAACATCAAAACTGAGGATATTTCATTTAACCTTATTAGCAACAAGATTAGGTGAACCCCAGCTCAATAATCTGTGTATTATGTAACATGTAAACTGATTTTAATCCTCCAGAGTACTTGTAATGTATTAGAGAAAATAACAGAACCATTTCATAAAAATAATACTGAGTTTCATAGAAATGAGGAAGTGCAGCAATTCAAATAATTCTAGAAAATTTTGCAAATGATAGAGCTATAAATACATTTGACTACAAGAAAGAATGTCCACTTGCAAAATCCATCTTACTGATGTGGGAAACAGAGGCAGAAAGAAAATCTTAAAATTCCTTACCTCCTGAGAAGCCCTTGAAACAGGCAGAGTGGCTCTCCTCTAGGGACTCAACTGCCCTCACCTTGAGGTTTTGCTAAGGGCGGTTTTGCAAAGGACAATCCTAGCCTGACCGACCCTCTAGGCCCAACCAGGATCCTGTAAGTCTACTTTAACAATTCCTGTAGGAAACTTTACTCTAAACCTCCAAGATAGTGTCGGCAATCATTCCCAAGCATATGACCCACTGATATACATCTAAAGGGTCTCACAAGAAGGTTTTTATTACTGGTAATAAATAACCTTTCTCCCAAACAATAGCTAGCCCCTCAAGGTCCTAGAAACCTTGTTTCCAAAATTCCTTAGAGACTTAAGCCATCCCTAACCGCCTCCCAGCTTACAAATATACAATAGACCACCCCTCACATCCCTGGGGCAGGATCTCCTCCTGCCCACGGGTCCTGTTCCCGTGCTCTAATAAACCACCTTTTTGCACCAAAGATGTCTAAAGAATTTTTTCTTAGCCGTTGGCTCCGGACCTCGCCCCACCGAACCTCACCTAGATCCCAGAACTGCATCATCACAGTATTTTATGTAGGAAAGGGACTGCATTTGAGAAGTTAGGTGTGGGTGTGACTTCAGTTGGGCACTAAATTTGGGGAGCTTTCTGTCAAGGTATAATTAACCTGCAGCACGATATTAATTTCAGTTGTACAGCGTAATGATTTGTACATACCGTGAAATGATCAGCACTAGAAGTCGAGTTAACATCTGTCCCCGTATAGTTACAGATTCTGTTTCTGGTGATAAGAACTTTGAAGATTTTACTCTCAGTAACTTCCAATATGCAACTCAGTCTTATTGAACTGCAGTGATCCTGCTGTACCTTATGTCTCATAGGCTCATTTATTGTTTAACTGGAATTTGTACCTTTTAACTCCTTTTGCCTATTTCCCTCCTCCTCCCTCTCCCCTTGGCACCCAGGAAGGCTTTTGCCACCAGCAGTGTTCCTGTGGTCATCAGCTTCCTTCAGTCACCTAGGAGCATCATCACGTGAAGCAGGGGTCTGGTGGTCGTTGTGCAGGTTGGCGGTCTGGGCCCTGCACGTAGCCGGCTTATGGGAGGGGTGGTACTTAGCTGACACATGGTAACTGCTTCCTCCGACTCTCTGGTGGCCCCTTGAGATCCTGTCTCTTGCTGTTGGGGGGTCATATGTTGGCTTTGAATTAATTTCTTCCCTTTTTGCTTTTGATTGCAGCTCCTCCTTAAATACAGACCTTCTAAATCACTTAATATGACAGATCCCCTCTAGTGTTGTATCTCAAGGCGTTTGGAATTTTTTTAAATGTTTTGTTTATTTATTTGACAGACAGAGATCACAAGTAGGCAGAGAGGCAGACAGAGAGAGAGGAGGAAGCAGGCTCCCCGCTGAGCAGAGAGCCTGATGTGGGGCTCGATCCCAGGACCCTGGGACCATGACCTGAGCCGAAGGCAGAGGCTTAACCCACTGAGCCACCCAGGTGCCCCAAGTGTTTGGAATTTGCAGATAAAATAACAACCAAGAAAAAAAAGTGCCAGTTAAATTTCCAAACCAGTGATACATTTATTGTTCAGATATATGTCCACAAGCCTCCAACCACTTTTCATGCACATACATTTTAAGGTCTTCGGAGTAGTGTTTTGTCTTTCATTAGTATGGGAAATCCCTGGCCACTTTTTATATATATCCAGTGTCTGCAAGGGCATTTGCATTTCCGGAGACCATCATGTTCATTGGTGCACGCATTCACGGGTACTTCCTCTTCTGAAACTGCTCCTTGGTTAGGTCACCTTTTAACTTTCTGTGCTGGCCCCAAGTGGAGTATTTTCTTCATGAATAATGAACAGAAAAGTTATGTATATGCTCATGTTGTTTTTGAGATTGGTACAATTCTGAGATCAATTTAATAACTATGTCACAGTCCCTTTATAACCTGAGTCATAATTATGCACGTAAATAATAGCTGCATACTTCTATTTATATGTTCTTCCTGAATGAAATTTAAAGGTGTATATATAGACTTACTTTTTCAAATGTACAGGCATAATAATTTTATATTCATATTTATAAATGGATAAATGTAGTAAACTTTTAGCATTCTGCATCTTGAAATGTTATCACGATTTTATGGATCTGAGATTATTTTCAGTAGGACATCTGGGGGTGGGGCAGATGGAAAGAGATGGGTCACTAGAGTTTTGGGCTTGAAGTTTAATCTAACAGCAACACAAAACCTTTTAATTACTAATTTCAAGAGCCAAAAATGTGAATAACAATTCAGCTGAGCGGCTGCAGACAGATGGGGTTGGGGGAAAAACAAGCCGCCAAAGGAATGAGGAGACGACAATGAAGGAATCTATCCATGTTTTCAGCACAACAGTGGGGGACAAGCTTGTGAAATTTGTTCTATCAAGGCTCCTGGAGACCAAAAGTGACATGGAAAACGTGGAAAGTGAATTGAGATGTTTTTATGTTTCTGTCTGAATCACAGCAGAAATTTTTTTAAAGATTTTATTTATTTATTTGACAGAGAACACAAATAGGAAGAGAAGCAGGCAGAGAGAGAGAGAAAGGGAAGCAGGCTCCCTGCTGAGCAGAAAGCCTGATGCAGGCTTCATCCAAGGACCCTGGGATCATGACCTGAGCCGAAGGCAGAGGTTTTAACCCACTGAGCCACCCAGGCACCCCTGAGTTGCTGCAGAAAATTTTTTTAAAAAGCTGTAAGGAAAAATAGTGAAAAACAGATCTTGAAACGTTTGTGGTATTTCCAAGATTACATTGGAAAGCTCAACATGTCCTGATTTGTACATAAGAAAGTGATTTGAAAAGGAATTTGGGGATGAGAGATTAGAGTTTTCAGGTGAGTTCTGAGCTGTGCACTTTGTCTCTCCACTCCTGTGAAATATGGTTTATCCATGTCGCTGGGTAAGTTAATGGGGAGTGAAGGTAATGGGGAGCAATTTGCACCTACAAAGATAGAATGTCACACTCCTTTTGTTGGATAGGCCTATATCACTGTACAATAGCTACAAAAAAGTTAGCCTGATTAGAGAGTAATCAGATAAGATGTTGCCATGGTAACACCATGGTAATGAGTGAGTATTGGAAATGAATACATATAAGATGAATTCTTTGGAATCCTGGGAACTGAAAACACACTGAGAAGGGTAAATATATACACATGTATACACATACGCATGGAATATGTATATATACATGTATATGTATATATTATAATATTTATATGATATATATTGTATATGTACTAGTGGAAAAGTCAAGCTAAGTCATTGGTTTTTATAAAATGTAATTTCTATTTGTATGAAAAGAACTTAAGGAATCACTCAGCTGCTGTAATGTTGCTTTCGGGCTGTAGAAGGAGAAACTGAAGGTTACACCCAGCAATCACTGAGATCTGGAATACAGAACCTTCCATGAAGGCCTCAGCAACCCAGCCAATCTTCACAACAGAGAGAATAGGGAAGTAGCTATTGAGGACAAGACTTCTTTCTGGTTCCCCTTGGCATTGTCACAATTCATGACACGATGATTGTGACTTAAAGGACACGGGTCCACTAGTCAGGAAAAAAGTTCTTTTCATAATGTGACGCATGTTAGGGCTGACACACCACGGGGAAGATGTGGTCAGGGGATGAAGCTAACATGCGCCGAGAAATGCGAAGTTGGGCCCAGCGAAGGAGTGGGTGACACAGTCTCTCCGGGAAGTTGTATCAGATTTGTTGATAAGAGCAGAAGCGCTTTTCCCTGAGACCACGAGTAGGATGACCTCCGAGTCCTATGAACAATTTCCTAGCTCTGAAAACTAGTATTAGTTCCATCTTTAGTATGATACCTAGGTGACTGGAAAGTTTCCAATAGCATTAATCAATGACTGATGGTAAGAACCCATTCTTACGTTCTGGAATACAAGATGTATTCACTGGGTAGGACCAGTATCAGAAGAATGTCGCTGTGGAAGCCCGCCCAAAGGGGGCTAGTTCCAATTGCCTTTTTGAGCTAAGACAGGGAAGAAAAAAAGAGGGAAGGGCAAAAATCCTTCCATCCGGTATTTAGGTGGGAAAATACACGGAGAGTAGCCCACTGGCACGGCAGTGTGCTGCCCCCACCAATGCCTTTACCTGCTCTTCCGTGAGGGCTGGCCTGCTCTTCCAGGTGCCCATGAATAAGCTTTCAGCAGATCTTAAAATCCACACACTACTTTGCAGTTATGCGAATTTGCAAAAGAACAAATTGTGCTTAATTTTGTCTCTGTATGCATTCTCCAAAGGTAAAGATTTTTTTTTTTATCGGTGTTCTGCATATTAGATATGTAATAATGAGAGCACATTATGTTTGATTTTAAGAGTACCTATACGGTTTGTTTTTAGAAAAACACTCCTTTATTTCTATTATTAAAAGTCTCTTTAGAGATCATCCATTTAAATAACCATAGGATATAGAACTATTCCCAGGCCAAAACAGGAAGCATACTCTCATATCAAAATCTGTAGTTCTCTAGACTCTGAATATTTGCAAAAAAAAAAAAAAGAACAAAATCAATCAACACAGAAGCTCACTTTTCAAAAGCTGTGCATTTGGTTATTGCCAGAAATATTTATGAAAATGTGTTTAATTGTATCTAGATAAAATTTATCTTCCTGAGAAATACAAAACCTGATCTGAGTTAAGTTTCTTGGAGATATTCCAACTGCATCTGTCTCTTGTTTCTAAATAGAGCTTTCTGGGGCGCCTGGGTGGCTCAGTGGGTTAAAGCCCCAACCTTCAGCTCAGGTCATGATTCCAGGGTCCTGGGATCGAGCTCCGCATCGAGCTCTCTGCTCAGCAGGGAGCCTGCTTCCCTTCCTCTCTCTCTCTCTCTGCCTGCCTCTCTGCCTACTTGTGATCTCTGTCAAATAAATAAGTAAAATCTTTAAAAAATAAATAAATTAAATAAATAAATAAATAAATAAATAAATAAATAAATAAATAATAGAGCTTTCTATAATATTTGGTTAATTCCTAGGTAGTTCATAGCCTGCAAAGTTTAAAAAGACTTTGATAATTTGAAATATTTGGAGATTTGGAAAGTAATAATATACCTTCACTTTGCTGTCATCATATCAGTTTTCTTTGTCTGTATTCATGTCAAAGCCATACCATCCTTACTTACTTTGTTTCTTTTAGGCTTCCCCTACCTTATTGCTAAGTTTTGGAGCACAGAGCTGAATTTGGTTACAATGTTACTGTCTTATTCAATACTAAGTTATGCTAAGCTAACATATGTAAGATAAAGACTGAAGGAGATCATCATTTGAGAAAATTAATAGTTTTCTTTTTTTATTTAGATGGTTTTCTATTGCCTAGGGGTTCTAAATTTCTAAATCAGAGGAAAAAGTTATGAAACAATTTTTAAGACTGAGAAATAATAACCGCCTGGCTTTCCTGTGACAAAGCTGTTAATATAAGTAGGAGAAATTCAATGTAATTTTTGGCCTCTGGTTTTCTACCTTTATAAAATCTGGAATTTATGCTGAAGGTGCCCAGAAATACATTTCCCATTGTGATTTATTGCTTTATTAGTGTTGCTTTAAATGTTTAATTGTGCCTTAGATTGCTACACCTTTTATAAATTTATTAATATAATAGAAACATGCTACTTTTGAGTAATTTTGCACAGGGATTGTGGTAAATACCATCGGTATTGCTGGGCAAAGCCTGGAAATCAGAAGTCCATGTGTCAGCAGGTATACAAGTCCCTGTTCTCTCAGGATTCTGCATGGAGGTGAGCTTGGGCTCCTGCTCACATGGATACATGATATGGCTATGTTTTGTTTTTTTTTAAATTTATTTCTTTTCAGCGTAACAGTATTCATTGTTTTTGCACCACACCCAGTGCTCCGTGCAGTATGTGCCCTCCTTAATACCCACCACCAGGCTCCCCCAACCTCCCACCCCCCCCCTTCAAAACCCCTCAGGTTGTTTTTCAGAGTCCATAGACTCTCATGGTTCACTGATATGGCTATGTTTTACCAGGGTAACCACTCCTTCCTCTGTAAGAGTGACATTGTAGCCCAGAAAAAAACAGGCAGCACTCTGAACATGACTTTATCTCAATTACTAGTAGATAAGTACTGAAAACCTTAGAGCCCAGAACATAGAGGACAAAAGTCTGTGATGCTATGGGAATTGAGTTCAGGCATGTATATTCTTTCTCACTGGAGGGAAGGGAGTGCTGAGCACTTAAGAAGGCAAAACCCTTCACATTTGGGGAAGGTAGAAATAGTGATCCACTCAACTGGCTTGTCATGTGGCTCTGAGAGTGCCCAGAATCCATCACGAGGTGTCCCTCTTGGCCCCCACTTAGATCTTCTGGTCCCATTAGAAATATGGAGGTGACTTACTCACAACACTTCCCAGTTCTTATGAAATCATTGTAAGCAGCACAAAGAAGAGAATCACAAAGGAAACATCTACAACAAGTATCATCAGTTAAACCTGAAGAGAGAGAACTATTTAAATTTGCATCTTTCCATTTACTAAATCAACTGAGAACAATGAAGGGAAAGTCATGGGGGATGCAAAAGGTGGAGAGGACCTTGCAGTGGTAGGTGTCAGGAATCAGAACCCGACTTTAATGCCAGAAGAGGCTCTCTTTGACTAGGAAGTGTCATGAAAATGACTGACTATAGGGGGACAAACCCTCTACTGACACAGAGAAGAAGCACACAAAGTTCTTGAAGGCTCCAGAGATACTAAATCTCAGAAGGAAGGGAAAGGAAATGGAAGGAAATACATCTTGAAGGTGAGTCTTCATTTCCTGGTAACAAATTGTAGTGAAGGAGTCGGGCTGGTGTTTTTTCCTTCAATACTTTAAAATATTTTTACTCTATTTTCTTCTTTTCTTGTTTGCATATTTACAAAGAGATGTCCTATGCAATTCCTGTTTTAGTTCTGCTATAGGCAAGGTATATTTCCCCCCTGTCTTCTTCAAGATGTTCAAGATGCCTTTGGTTTTCTTCAATTGAATATGGTATGTCCAGGTATACACAGTTTGATGTTTATCCTGCTTGGCATTCTCCAAGATTCCTGGAAATGAAGCTTTGTGTTTGTCATTAATTTTGGAAACAACCCAGCCATTATTAGAATATTCCAAATGCAAATATTCCTCCTGCTCTAGTCTCTTACTTCTCCTTCTGGTGTTCCAGTTACATGTATGGAAAACCATCTGAGGGTCTTACATGGTTTTTGGATATTAAGTACTTTTTAAAAAATAATTTCCTGTTTCCCTTTCAGTTTAGCAAGTTTCTATTGAAATAATTTCAAGTTTATGGGTTCTTTTTTTTTATTGTGGTAAAATATAAAAAAAATTGTTTTTTTTATCATTCTAACCATTTGTAGGTGCATATCTCAGTAAATACATTCACAAAGTGATCTAACAGCACCATTATCTAGACCTAAAAAGTTTTTAAAATTTATTTTTATTAACATATAATGTATTATTTGCCTCAGGGATATAGGTCAGTGAATCATCAGGCTTACATATTTCAGTGCACTCACCATAGCACATACCCTCCCCATGCCCATAACCCAACCACCCTCTCCATAACCCCCAGCAACCCTCAGTTTGTTTTGTGAGATTAAGAATCTCACAAAAGGTTTGTCTCCCTCCCGATCCCATCTTGTTTCATTTTTTCCTTCCCTACCTGCCAAACCCCTCGCCCTGCCTCTCAAATTCCTCATATGAGAGAGATCATATGATAATTGTCTTTGTTTCCTGACTTGTTAATTTTAGCCATTCTGACTAGTGTGAGGAGATATCTCATTGTGGTTCTGATCTATATTTCCCTGATGCTGAGTGATGTTGAACACTTTTCCATGTGTCTGTTGGCCATCTGGATGTCTATTTGCAGAAATTCCTGTTCATGTCTTCTGTCCATTTCTTGATTGGATTATTTGTTCTTTGGGTGTTGAGTTTGATAAGTTCTTTATAGATTTTGGATACTAGTCCTTTATCTGATATGTCATTTGTGAATATCTGCTCCCATTCTGTCAGTTGTCTTTTGGTTTTGTTGACTGTTTCCTCTGTTGTGCAAAAGCTTTTAAGGATGTGGAGAAAGGGGAACCCTCCTACATTGTTGGTGGGAATGCAAGCTGGTGCAGCCATTCTGGAAAACAGCATGGATGTTCTTCAAAAAGTTGAAAATAGAGCTACCCTATGACTGAGCAAATGCACTACTGGGTATTTACCCTACAGATACAAATATAAGGATCTGAAGGAGCATGTGCATCCAAATGTTTATAGCAGCAATGTCCGCAATAGCCAAACTATGGAAAGAACCTAGATGTCCATCAACAGATGAATGGATAAAGAAGATGTGATATATATATATACAATGGAATACTGTGCAGCTGTCAAAAGGTGAAATCTTGCCATTTGCAATGATGTGGATGGAACTAGAGGGAATTATGCTGAGCAATATACCTAAAAAGTTTTTCACTATCCTTGGTACAAACCCTGTACCTATTACAAAAAACTCCCCATTCCTTCCAGCCCCTGTTAATCTCCATTCTACTTTCTGTCTTTATGAATTTGCCTAATCTAGGTGTCTCATATAAACTGGGTCATATAATATTTGTTCTTTCATGTCTGGCTTATTTAATTTAGCATAATGTTTTCAAGGTCCACTCACATTGTAACATATATCAAAATTTCATTCTTTTTATGGCTGAATAGTATTCCATTGAATATGTATCTAGCACATTTTCCTTATCTATGCATTTATTGATGAACCTGGGTTGTTTCCATCTTTTGGCTATGGTGAATAATGCTACTATCAATATTGCTAGATAAGCTCACTAAGTCTTTCTACACTGTATCCAATCTCTGATGAGCTCATCAAAGTTATTCTTCATTTTTGTTACAGTGTTTTATTTTAAGCATTTCATTTTGATTTTTAGAGTTTTTAACTCTCTACTTACCTTACCCATCTGTTCTTTCATGGTTCTTACATTTTTCATTAGAGACCTTAACACATTAAAACTTTTATTTTTTATCAATTATTAATCATTATTTGAATTATTTGGATTAAATTTTATTTAATTTTATTTTAAATTCTTTGTTTCATAATTCTAAATCTGTTTATGGTTCTGTTGCTTGTTTTGTCCCTTTGGACCATGTTTTCTATGGTCTTTTCACATGCCTTCTAATTTTTGGTTAAAATCTAGATATGAGGGGCGCCTAGGTGGCTCAGTGGGTTAAAGCCTCTCCCTTTAGCTCAGATCATGGTCCCAGATCCTGGGATCGAGCCCCGCATTGGGCTCTCTGCTCGGTGGGGAGACTGCTTCCCCCTCTCTCTCTCTGCCTGCCTCTCTGCCTACTTGTGATCTCTGACTGTCAAATAAATAAATAAAATCTTTAAAAAATTAAAATAAAATCTAGATATGATGTATCAGGAAATATGAACCAAAGTAAAATAATTTTTTTTGTTAAGTTTTATGTTTTTTTCTGATAAGGAGTGAAGCTATATTTAATATTTCTGTAGCTGTATATGCCAGAGTTGTCACCTTCCTCCAGTGTTCTTGGTTTTATCTTCCCTCTTTTCTCTGAGTTTTCCTAACAGCTCCTTCCTAAGTAGATTCTGAGTCTTGTATTTATTTAAACTTTAATCTGCTTTTATAATTCTGGATCTCTGTTATTGTGGTGGTAAGATTAAGCATTCTATAATACTATGATTAAATCTAAGTTCTTAGTGGGTCTATGGCCTGGGCTATAACTTTGACAACTGTTACTTAGTTCCCAATTCCCCTCTCAGATAAGAGAGGTAGGCTAGAGGGCATGGAATTGGGTAAACAGATTCCTTTCTGCGTGGGATAAGACTCTGGCATAGTTTTTCACCTGGACAGTAGGTCTTTGTTTTGGAGAATGCTCAGGGCATATTTCAAAATGGTCACTTTTTCCCTACTCCTGCAAGGAGGCATGCATTTTTAAACAATTTCACAATCATCACTTCTGATTTTACAAGAGTTTAACAAAGATATGGAATAGTAATAGAAGTTTAATATTTCTAAAATTTCTGTTGGAGATCTACAAAGCATCCTTTACTGAGACATCTTTTAGAATTAGCATCATGGAGAAGAAAGCTGGCTATATATATATATATACATACATATATGTATGTATATATATATATATTAAGATTTTTTAAAATTTATTTGACAGAGAGAGGGAGAAAGCACAAGTAGGGGGAATAGCAGGCAGAAGAAGAGAGGGAGAAGCAGGGTCCCCGCTGAGCAGGGAACCTGATGTGGGGCTTGATCCCAGGACCCTGGGATCATGACCTGAGCCAAAGGCAGACACTTAACTGACTGAGCCATCCAGGCACCCAAGCTGGTTATATTTTTAAGAGTTGTGTTTGTTGACTATGTCTTTGGGGTTGTGGATCTTGAAAAATTGTCATCAGTCACAGAGATTAGAGTTAAATCTTTACATAGGCCTGTCTTGGAATTAGGCAGGTGAAAAAACTGGAAAAATTTCCTTTGTATTTTTTTGCCATATTTTGTTACTCCGTATTTTTTTTTAAGATTTTATCCGTTTATCTATCTATCTATCTATCTACCAGAGAGAGAGAGAGGGAGTAGGGGCAGAGGAAGAGGGAAAGAGATAATCTCAAGCAAACTCTGCACTGAGCACAGAGCCCAACATAGGGCTCCATCTCAGGACCCTGAATCATGACCTAAGACAAAATTAAGAGTCAGACGTTCAACAGGCCCCTCTCTGTGTGTATTTCTATAGCAAGAAGAAAATAATATAATTTTTTGGCATAGATTTTTCTTGCTATGGCTGATTTTTAATGATGCTGAAAAGATATCTAAACAAGAACAATACTCAATCCACAAAATATTAACTTTAGACATAAATTTGTACATTCTTTCTTCTACGTATGTAGTTCAAAGGATTGGGCTATCTTACATTGATTACAATAGATTTTTTTTTTGAAAATTTACTATAAAGAAGAAATAATTGTTTTTTTCCTAATTCACAACTCAGTCTTATTAACAATGCTACATTTTGTTAGAAAGGTTAAGAAGAAATCTGCTGTCATTTCCTGTTAATCCCCATTGCCCAACTGGTAAGAATAATGCATTTGAAAGGAGGCAGGACTCCCTGGGGTTACACGATAAAGAAAAAGTAAGCCTATAAACAATCAATATTATAGCACCATCTATCACAGCACTGTATCTTTGTTATTTTAATATAGGTTCAAGAACAGTAACCAGTGCAAAATTATAGCATGCTTATGAATTCTAGCAGGACAATATCAAAGAAATATTTCATTAATTTGACCCACATCTAACAAATTACATGAAGCATAATTCTAGCATTAAATCCAAGTCCCATTTTTCCTCAGTTCTGAAGTGCATGGTTTCTATGTTGCCTGAATAAATCAAACACATGGTCATTCATTTTATAAGACTTTTGAAACTGAAAACTTAACCTAGTTTCTATGTAGAACACAAAAAATCTTGCTTACTAATGAAATTAAACAAAAGCATCAACTTTTCCTCCTATAGTAGCAGATTTTTAGAGTCGTATTTCTGACCTTAAAAATTAGTTCACAACTGTTGGAAGTAATGATATATTACTGTAATTTAGAGGCATTTTGGAACAAAAAAAAAAAAAAAAGGTGGCAATGGAATTAGGACTTTGAAAGAGTTTCTGTGAACAAAAGACTTTTAGCAGAAGAAAAATCCTGAATATATTTAAAGTTATCAATTTTGATAAAAATAAATAAATTAGAGTAACTGATAATAAACAGCATTAAGTACGAATACCAGAAACTCTCTCATTGTACATATTCAGTAAGCTGTGACAGTTGTTAAAGATAAACTAAGACATAATAAAAACTTTAAGAATTTATTGGAGCAAAAATCAATTCCAACTGGACAACACCCACCAGATGTAGTTAAGAGTGCTCTCCCAAGGGGAAGTGGGGGAGACTTCTATAGAGTGGGGAAGTAAAAAAGGAAATGGTTGGATTGGTTACAGCTGAAAGCCTAGTGGTTATTTGTTATTGGTCGCCCTTAGTGCTTTGATTTTCTAAGGTTGAGGTATTTACAGTGTTAAAAAAAAATTAACCTGAGTACATTTAAATTTCTAATTGGCTTTATTCAACAAATGATGACTTAGGTGGCATCCCATCCCAAATAGGAAGGAGTTCTAAAAAATGAAAATAAAGACTGATATAGGCAGAGGGAGACAGAACAAGGAACTTACTGATGTGAAATGTTGGGGTCTAGGAGCGAACCATCAAAAAAAAAAAAAAAAAATATATATATATATATATATATATATCTTGAGACAACTTTGATGCAGAAATTGGTTTTATTAAAGCACGGGGACAGGACCCATGGGCAGAAAGAACTACACCGGGAGTGTGAAGAGTGACTGATTATACAATTTCAAGTTGGAAGAGGATTAGGGATCATGTAAGGAATTTGGAAACAAGGTGTCCAGGACCTTGAGGGTCTAGCTGTTGTTAGAAAAAGGTCATTTACCCCTGTCTAGCAAAACCTGAGTCATGAGACCCTTCAGATGTGTATCAATGGGCCATTTGTTTAGAAAATGATTGCTAACATATATATTGGCAGGGGGGCAGGGTAGAGATCAAGGAAGTCTCCAGAGGGATTTTTTTATAGGATCCTGGAGGGCAGGCTCATGTCAAGTTCAGATTGTCTTTTTGTCTCTAGCAAAGTATTAACATTGAGACAGCCAAGCTCCTTGAGAAAGGTTACTCTGTCTCAAGTACTTGTCAGTGGGCTTTAAGTTCTAAGGAAGTTTTAAAATTTTTTTCTGTATTTCATTCGCCTTTGTTCTCCACAACAGTTACTAGTAAAGAGTGGATTGTTTTAGACAAGATCACCTTCCTTTGGAGGACTGTCAGGGGTCTATGAGGTGAATTATCTCTCTAGTGCGGACCAAGAAATTGCAGACTGACTCATTAAGATTACATTCCAGGGAAAGGCTGAAACTACAATTACGTTAGGTATTAAGTCTCGGTTTGGTGAAATAAGCTTAACTCAAGTGACTCCATTTGGGCCTATTCTCTCTTTTTTAACAAACAGGCTTATATTTTGGTAGGCCACTGTAACATTTGAGCCACCTCATCCAATGGCCTCCTTGTTTAATTAGCTTAACATAATGTTAACTCTTCCTGAATTCTTACTTTCAGAGAACAATGACAGTGTAGAAACATCCCGAGTTTATTTTTTCCAAAATTCCCCAACTTTATGTCTTCTGGAAAATGGCTTACTACAAAGAAGGACCCATATCCATTTGGCTTAGAGAAGACTCTTGTCCACTCTCTTGCATGATTCCCATAAGACTTGCTTGTTTGCCTGTGAAAAGCCTTAGACCTTCCTCTTTTGCCTGAACCTGTTGTCAAGGGCAGACACAAACTACAACTTGCCATTCTTTGTCTTCTGAGTAATTAGCTGAGATTGGAATTGCCTATTCCGCCAAAGCTAGGTAACCATAGAGAAAAACATTTCCTGTTCAGATAACTTTTTGAGATTCTCCCTGCTTCAGAACAACCCAAATGTAAATCAACCCATCTCCAACATGTTTGTTGCCTCCTGAAGAGTGCACAGCAAAACCCCTGGGCTGAGACACCTGAATCTTTAGATCTGGGGTATTCTGCCCATTTCAACCCCCTAAATACAATCAATCCTTAACCTCCTTACTTGCTCCTTGTATATCTGTGTATCTGTCTGTCTGTCTGACAGCCATTTACACTAATTATGTTTTCATTTCCATGAAGCTATTCTACTTCTTAACATCATTTATGAAATGTGTGGCTGCAGAAACACTGATTGTTGGGAATATACAAGGTCATATACATAGGTCATAGGTCATACAAGTGACCTTGCTGTAAACCAGACTGTGCACTTGGCTCTGAAAATAAAACTCTTGAGAAGATAATACCCTAAGAGTCTTATAATGTAGTATGAGAGATAAATTTTAATAAAGATTGTTTTAAGATTATCGTGTAAAGACAATGATACAGTTAAAGGAAGATCCATCTCAGGTCACAGAGATGGAACACTTAGCACAGCAGACAACTTTGTAAATAGGTTCAGGAGGTAATCTGTGACCTGAGACTTTAAAGGGGGAGAAGGGTTAGCTCGGTCAAAGGAAAGTGTGTTGAAAGCCTGAGTCACATAGAGGGAACCGCATGGGCACAGAAGTTTGCCTGTCTTTCACTTTTCTTAGCAATGAATAAGCTAACCTTTTTGACCGACCCTTAGGAATCCAGACAGCCAATTTAGATACTGTTGAATCCTTTACCTAATCCAAATACAAAATCTGACCCTTAAAACCTTATAATCACAAAAGAAATATAAGAACCTACAAGTAAATGCTGGCTTGGATAAAGGTCATGTTTAACACAGAACAATCTTGTTTAATAATGTAAACACATGCTTGAGAATGAACAATCTATATACAAATTGGAGAAAATAATCATTATTAAATTTTGATTACACTCAGACTCATTCCAGTAAAAATTTGAAACATTACTTTAAAGGTTTATTCCATACAGAGTGCCCCCCGTAGGGGGTTGCTTCTGGCGTTACGGAAATCATCACAGTTTTCAAAATTTGAGAACTTGCTCTACCTTGCTCTACTTTCAGCCTCTCCATGTGCACTGGTTTTCTCCTACCTGGAGAGTCCTTCTCTAACGTTTCTTCAGGGAATGTGTATTCTGATGACCTCACTGCACCCTAGCTACCCATGTCCTGGCTTCTTGCAGATCTCCTCTTTTCTGCTCTTTACCACAGTGAACAAAACTGAACTGTCCACTTATCTGTACCCCCTCCACCCAAGGAAAACAAGATTCCTTGAGAGTAGTAACCATAACTTTTTCGTCTGTAATTTCTGGTGCCTAACCCAGAACCTGGAAGACAGCAGACCCTAAAAATAGCACTGAATGAATAATTCATCTTCAGATAAAAAAGAAACCTATGAGAGAGGAAAAAAAGAGCAGCTCTTGAGTCTGAATAGATAAAACTATTCAATAGGTAATAAACATATGACATGAATTGAAGCCTTTTTCCAAGGGTTCTTGGATCTCACAAGTGAGTTTTATTTAAGGAGGTAGAAATAAGGCAGTGGAATAATTTGAGGAAGGGAGATGATATGGCCTGAGCAAGATATTCATATTTCTAATATTTCTTTTCTTTTCTTTTCTTTTTTTTTTTGAGAGAGTGTGGGAGTTGGGGAGGAAGAGGCAGAGGAAGCGAGAGAAGCTTAAGCAGACTCTACCCCCCAGGGGCTCGATGCAGGACTGGATCTCACCACCCTGAGATCATGACCTGAGCTGGAACCAAGAGTCAGACACTGAACTGACTGAGCCACTCAGGCGCCCCTAATATTTACCATTAATGTTACTTCCAAACAAAGTCATCATTGACATATTTTGATAAGTTGGCTCGAGTCTCTACATACCTAGATAAAACACCCGATAGTAAAACGAGAGAAAAAAAAGCTGGATTCAGAGGAGAATACATTTTAGTATGTGATTCTACAGACTGAACAAGGCGCCCGGGGAGAGTAAAAAATGATTCATAGCCTCTGAGGTTTGGGGTTTAGCCGAATTATTTCAGAACTTATTGGAAAGAGGGGAGAAATGGGAAAGGAAGGTGAAAATTTGGTCCCATTTATGATCAATAAAAGTCTAGCAGCTGCGTTATGCACAGGGAAGGAGAGGGCAAAGGGTCAAGTCTAGAAATATAAATCAAAGTTGTCCTGGTACCCCTGATATTTGAAACCATATGAGTAGATAACCAAGAAGAATAAGGGCACCAGGTTCCAGCCCTCAGGAGCATTATTTGTTATTGGTTAACAGGTACTGCACAGGTGTAGAAAGACACACAAGTGATCTCATTTGAAAAACAATGCATTTCCAGGCTTTCAGTATGACAGGGATCAACAGCACTTTGAAAAGAAGATGGATGAAGCAAGAGTTTCTTGAAAATGTAATTTACTCATACATGCTTAACGGCGAAGGAGAATATAGTGTTCGCGAGATAGTGTTTAATTATCTGCGAAAGGAAGGGAAAGTATGTGAGGAAAAGTGTCCTCAGTCAGTATAACACTTTTTAATAACTGCTATCTTATCTTGAGTAAACTACTTTAATAGAATAAATCACTCAAGGAAGATTAATCCTTTCAAAAGGCAGCATTTAGGAACATCTTTCTTCTTACATATTTTTGTTCATTCTTTCATTACTTCGGCAACTTTTCAGACAGACATATTATGCTTGTAGTAATCTGTGAGTAGAAAGTAGGAACAGATATTCTCTGTTGCAATGAGTGAGTGAGAAGTTACTATATATTCTAGGAATATATTGAATATATTATTCTTTTGATAGGTTTGATACGTAGAAATTTTCAAATGCTTGTGACTATGAAGCATTTACTTATGGCTCGATGGTTTGCTAAAGACAGAGTGTACAATTCCTGATTCTCCATTTATCTTTCAGATTTGAATTAGTTTCCTGTACTAAGAATCTAAGAACCAATGAGTGACTATTGACAAGAATTCTCAGACTTGGAGTTTGCACAGATGGATGCTTTCCTTTTAATACAAAAGTTTGAATACGTAACTATAGTTTTAAATTTTTACTTATTTTTAATAAATTAATTCAGTATTTAAAACCAGTCCAGCCTGAATTTGAGAAATGAGCCTTCAGGGAATTGTTATATTACAAATCTAAATACTTGTTATTACTTAACTAATTTCAAACCACAAAAGTTAATTGACCGCATGATAGCTTTGTATGTTTTTAATTAAAATCCCAAATTAAAAGTCAAGCATTCCACTTCCACAATTTTTTTGCATTCCAATATAATTTGTTTGATTAAGCCTTCTCTTATATTCTCTAAAGATAGGTTTCCTTTACATGAATAATATTCATAATAGCTAACACTTACTGAAGTTTTGCCATGTTTCAATTACTTTCTAATCCCTTTTTATTGTTTAACTGATTAATTTTCAAAATATTTCAAGAAAGGTATCATTGTCTCATTTTTCATGTTAAAAATAGATTAAAGTGGTGCCTGGGTGGCTCAGTCGGCTAAGCTCCCAACTCTTGATTTCAGCTCGAGTCATGATCTCAGAGTTGTGAGATCCAGCCCTGTACTGGGCTCTGCACTGGGCATGGAGCCTGCTTGGGATTCTCTCTCCCTCTACCCCTCCCTTCCTTGCACTCAGACTCTCTCTTTCTCTTAAAAAAAAAAATTATATATATATATATATATACATATATATATATATATAATACTTTGAGCAAGGTCAGAAATGTGTTCTATAGATGTGAAAGTGCATTTACACATATATTAATCTTATATTTTATAAAATATAATCATATGGTAAAAACTTCTGCAATGCTTTTTATCCAAGTAAAAGGGTGACAGTTGAAGTACAAATCCAGAAACCTTAAAAGAGATTCCTAAAAATTATGCCACAATGATTGCTACCATTACAGGTATCTTAGCAAACAAAGATTTGCTTGCATAGGTCATATCCATATTGTCATAGGCCAGCACTCATTTAATAAGATGTTTCCTGTAGATTTCCTAAATTACTGCTCCATATCTTTAAGAGAGAGCTTTATAAATACCTGAGACTACTTCCAACTCTTCTGTCTGAATATCAGCACCTGATAACTATTTGAATGCATATAGAAACTGTTCTTCCTTTTCTATTTAGTAAACATTTAATAATAGCTTGCTGGGTGTCAAATATGTATAGAGATACAACAGTAATAATGCATAAGCTCAGTAAATCCACAGACTACTGAGCAAGTAAAACACATAAGCCTCTGTAATAATAGATTACCAAAGGTATGAAATAATGAAGAGGCACGGCTTAACCTCAAGAGAGATCAAGACGGCATTATCTGAGGTCTAATGGCACGATCATGACGGGATACAGATGGACATGGACAGTATCTCCAAGGAAGGTGTAACCTTATCAAAGTCTTCCAGAATTTTCTCCTGACAAGTGTAATATTTTTTAATAGTATGCTTTTATTTCTTTCCCAGTATTATGCGAGATAAATTTTACTGGCAATACATTTCAAGAGCAATTCCAGTGCAACAGCTAAAACAGACAATTTTGCTATAGTTAATCCAACAGATCTGAACAAAGAAACTCCTGCACTGTCCTTTCCTTAGCTGGGTTTTGCTGTTGAGCAGGTGAACTTGAACTCCTTCCTGGCTGAGTGGTCAATGCACATGTGGTCAGATGGTCCCTCTGTAGCTTACCAGCTTAGAGACCTTGAGAAACTGATTTAATTTTCCTGAAAATATTTGACTTTGACATTAATATTACTACCTAGCACATGCAATTGATATATTATTTAAATTAAGTATTTAAATTACCTGGGACAGTGCAAGGTGTAGTAGGTACTCAATAATTAAATACTAATTTTGGTATTATTCCTCTCAATGTCAGCTCTACAAAAATACAACTTACCTATACCAGACATCAACATTTATGTAAATTGTATCATTTTTATTTCTGCACTAGCTATTTAAAAGTCAATGGTGACTAACATAACACAATAAAAAAACGTATGGGAAAAGATAAAAGTCATAATTAGCTAATTTAAGAGTGAATCAAATGCTCTTATATGACTCATATAATTGTTTTTTTTTTCTTAATTCCCTCTCCCCAAATAATATAAGCTATGAACAGAAACCCCTTGTAACTTTGGAAATTATACCATAGCTGATCATTCTTTGTGCATTTTGCAGTAGTCATTGTGCCAAAGCAATAAAATAAGCAATATATACATATAAAATAATAAAATACATATATAAATTAATTTTGTTTTGGTCTTACCAAGTTGTTTGTCCTTTAGTCTTTGAGATGGTCTTCAACATATTTTCATATTTTCAACAAATGTGAGCATTATAATTCAAATTATGAGAAGCAAACATCAAATCTATGATAGTTAAAAAAAAATACACTACCCACCCATCCATTGACCATCCATCCTGTTGTCATTTGGTACACAATTTACTGGTTACCTATAATACAGCACATAAATATCACTAGCACATTATGATATATCCTAATAGATACTGTACATTATGTCAGATAAGCATCTGGAAATATAGAGAGGAATACATTCAGTCCCTATCCTAGAGGGAGAATGTGTGCATATTTTGTTTGGATGAGATTCTTCAGAGTTCAAAAGACACAGAGGAGAATATGCATTAATAATTGGGGATAGTATGATACACTCATTACTAGAGAAGTAATCACACAGTGCTCTCCAGAAAAGGTGAGGGAGGAAAAATACTGTAGCAGAAACTAAACAAGAAAAAGGATGGGAGAGGAGTTATCAAGAATTTAGCTGGAAATTTAGATACATTGACGCACATCCCCATTCATGGACACTCACCGTGTCCAAAGTCCTACCTGTGACTTCCAAAAATTCCTGGGGATTTAGACTTCATTCAGATTTCTTTTACCTGATTTCATACCACTCATCTTTCCCAGTACCACTCAAAACAAGCAAACATAGCAAATAGTTTACAACATATTTATAGTTGTGTTTTAGAAAGCATAATGTAACCAAATTTTTTTTTTCTGAATCCATCAACATGTGGCATGTTTTGATAGGGATCCATTGTAATACATTTCCATTTAAATGTAAAGAAAGCAAATGAACCTGAATGAAATCTGCTCTTATTCTTCAATAAATCTTGGTCTTTTTCTCTAATCCATAGTAGTATGACTAATACAGCTCATTGAAAGGAAGCTGGATTCTCTGTACAATTAATTGATACAGAATATTTATTACAGGCCTCAAAGAACAGAGATGGATTTTCAGAGCCTGTGGTTAACTTCGCAGTGATGGCCATTCGAATTTTTTTTCATGATGGGTGTATTCAGTCAACTTAATGTGCACATCAGAACAAATCCTCATATAGTATCCAATTCCGCAAGGCCATCATATAAGGTTTATGTTCAATAAATCTGTTTAAACAGAAAAGAGAAGATAATGGATCACTATCCACATGAAATGAGAAATAAAGAATATCCTGGTCCATTTTTCTTACTTTCTAAATGTAAGCAAATACATAAATAAACCAAAAATTAATTTTAAAAGTTTCAGTCTGATGTACTATGCAATTGCTCCATGATTTAAACTGGAGTAATCTCCTTTTTTATGACCTAATGTCCCCAGGTGCTCTTGGTGGCAATATCTCAAGTCAATTCAGTTTAAATGGGCTGACACGGATTTTAGGCTTTGAGATCACCGGGATTTTCTAAATGCAGACATGTACGTTTATGGGTCATTTATACTGCATTAAATTTTCTTCTGTATTTTTGACATGCAATAAAGTTGAATTTAATATTTTATACACACTATTTTAATGCTTTCTGGTTTTTTCTCTTGCCATACGTAGCAAGATCACCAAAGTTATTTGTAACTTAATTTAGATTCTGAGCAAACTGTACAGTGAGTCTTTTTTTTTTTTAGTCCCCGCATTACTTAGCACTTTATTTAGAAAATTACTTATAATTAATTTTACCTAAAAATTTCTATAAATGAGTTAAGCCCTTGTATTGGATATGAGTTTGGTAACTTGGTTTAATTAAAGAGATGAAAATCAAAACAACTACCTAATATTGAAACTCTACCTAGGATCTTGATGGAATTATTGAATTGTCTACTTACTCATTGATTTAAAAGTTTTTACGGATTTTTCTTTTATGTTGTCGTCAAATACTTGGGTTTGTAATCCCGTGTAGAGCCCGCAAAAGAAGATAAGCACCAAGCGTATTTTGCCTGTTAATATATACAGAGAATTTCACAAAATACTTGGCACTTTGTATGCATTCACTATGCATCGAATTAAGGACGAATTTGGTCCAAAAGATCTCACTTTAACTTGGCTTATAAAACTGTACATGAATTGGTCCGTCCCTAATCCCTGGGTTTACTAATCCTAGTCACATTAGCTCCCTCTTACCAAGCACCGCCTTTCTGCTTTTCTCTGCCTGGCATACTCTTCCCAAGACTTTTAAGTGGCTTAGTGTTTCTCATTAATCAAATCTCACTTTCCCATCTTTATTTTATTAATTATACCTGTTACCACTTTAACCTCCGGGGTGACAACACGGACCTTCTTCGTTCCAAAGTCAAAAACAATATCTGGTACATTCTAGGTATTTAATAAATATTTGTAAATGTCCTCCATAAGAACACATGTTTTGGTGTATAAGAAATTATTCACAAAGCATACTGTAGAAACTGTCCATGCTCCTACACATTTCAAAGCATTGTTATTTAAGGATGTTACTGGGGGCATGCCTGAGGGCCATCAAACACACACTTAAGTAGAATGAAGGAGTAAATCTTGAGTCTGAAACAAGGGAAGATATTCCCACACACCATGATCAGCCCGGCACAGGTTGTATAAACTCTTGACCTCTTGGTAGGAAAGTATTCAGGAAAGTATTCAGTCCATGGCTCATCCTCTCGTGGCCCACCACAAAGACTGTGTAGGAGACTGCCTTTCTCAAGCGTGAATCATCTTCAGCTGTTGCTCACAGTCACCTGAAATCCAAAGTAGGCAAAAATACATACCTTACTGGGATTTTTCTGTAATACTAACTGCCGAATGGATAAATAAATTTTGGTAAACCATAAAAAGCAATGGCTCTCAGCAAACAAAAAGAAATAAACTATGATATATGTCACAGCATAGATCATGCTCTGGAGTGTTGGTAAGTAAGAGAAGACAGCTATGATAGGCCACACACTCTGACTTCATTTCTATAAACTCAAATCATATTAGAGACTACCAAGAAGTAAGGTTAGAACTGATTACAGAGTACACAAGGGAAGCTTTAGGGGTGATGGAAATGTTCTATATTTAATTATGACTATGGACAAATGACTACATACATTTATCAAAACTGAATTGTACATCTAAAAAGTATGAATTTTACAGAATGTAAACTAACTCAATGAACCAAAGAAAGTAGTTGATCTTGTTGGCTAATACAGCCATGAAAAGGCCTGTAATTATATTGAGATTCTTTTTTTTTTAAGATTTTATTTATCTATTTGACATATGGAGATAACAAGTAGGCAGAGAGGCAGGCAGAGAGAGAGGGGGAAGCAGGCTCCCTGCTGAGCAGATAGCCGATGGGGGGCTCAATCCCAGGACCCTGGGATCATGCCCTGAGCCAAAGGCAGAGGCTTTAACCCACTGAGCCACCCAAGTGCCCCTATATTGAGATTCTTAATTACAGTTGCAAAACTGAAAAACCAAGTTGTATATGAAGAATCCATTTGTGCACAGGAACAAATTAATGGTTGCATTAATTTTTTATTCAATGCCCTTATTCATTTAACTACCATGAACATCATCAACCAACAACAGAAATAACAGCAAAAATTTCACGATTTTTAATGTGATTATTTAAAATCCATTGTTACACAAAATGTACGGCTTTAGACACACTCATATTTCTCACCTCAGCTTGGTGGACAATTTGCTTGACTTTGCTGAAACATGAGAAGGATGAGCACAAAATATATGTTTTTCACACAGTAGTCTTTTGCAGTATGAAGCTGTTTTTCCTGTCATTCTTCCCAATTTTTTGTTAGTTTAGCTGCATGTTTAAATATGCAAACATTTATGCTCATAGAGATAAATATTCACTATGTACCTTTGTCCCTTTAATTCTTAGGCATTATTATCTTAAAATTGCATATATCTTTGCAGAGTGTTCAGTTTTACAATTTGGAAGATGTTTTCTACACACTAAGAAATAGTAGGGTAGTAAATGGGCAAAATTCCTTGAGAAAAAAGAACTACATATGCACATATATGAAACTCATGGCAAAATTCTTTTCTTATGTATTTTCGTATCATCCATATTTATGTCTTCACAGATAAGAGATAATAATTCATATGCATAATAACAATTCTATGCATTTCATTTTTCAAATGAGGTTTGTGATGCTCTCAACCTGAGAGAGTCCCCATAGAGTTTTCTGGAACGCCAATCTCATCCCATATAAATGCAAGTTAACACTGTCTCAGAAAACTCTTTCAGATTCCTTATAAAAATCTGAATCTCACGATATAGGTATCTATTCCCCAATCTAAAAATCATTGGGAGATGTGTAGAAATCCCTTTTTCTTGTTGATAGTGGCCATTTCTTTTGAAGGGTTAAAAAAGAATTTAAACTGAAATCCTCAGGGTTAGAAGCTTAAAATTAATTTTTGAGAAGTAAAACATTTACTTGAAAGATAGCTACCTCAACCAGTGATCAGAGGGTGGAGAAGAATATATTTTAGAGAAGGATATAAGTCATTTATTATAGAACGTTGAAAAAAATTAGAAATCTTCCATTTAAAAACTCATTTTAGTAATTGATTTTAGTGGGAAACATCAACTGATGAAAATCCTCATTTACCTGAAAAGAAAAAGTTACCGTCCTGATAAAGTTGGTAGTCACTAGCCTAGCCATGTGATGAAATATAATATCATCCACTTGGTATTCTATTCGTGTGGAAAGATAAGCTGAGGATATCACAGTATTTCTGCCAAGAAAAAATTATTTTAGTCTGATTATATTTATGAAAAACAAAAATAAGACAAATCAAATTTTGCAGAACATGGGCTAGATTATCAATGATGTCAATGTCACAAAAGAGAAACAAATCAAGACAGATATCTACATTATTAAAATGTTATTGATTTAAAATTTCTGACTGTAGTAATTTCATTGTTATTTTGTAAAACTTGTTCTTAGTAGATGTCTGCTGAAGCAATAAGGGCAAAATGTAGGCATGGTCTCAAATAGTGTAGCAGAGAAGTGGATAGATGTAAGGGTAGACAGATGGGTAGATACATACATAGGTATGCGTGTACATACAAATATACATAAATACATGCATTGTTAGAAATAGATAAGACAAATGTAGCATTTAAAAAATAGCGTGCTTAGGGTTCCTGGGTGGCACCCTAAATAAAAATAAAATCTTTAAAAATTAATAAAAATAAAAATAATAAAAAATAAAAAATAGCACAGACGTTGCTCTTGGAAAGAATAGGACTGATGGGTGCCTTGAATATTCTGAATTCCCCAAGCTTATGCCCATGTTTTTACACAGCACTTTCAGGCTGTCTTTTCTCTGTGGAAACATTTTTCTAAAAGTTGTTCAGCAAAACAAATAGAATAAGCGTGGTAAAATGCTAGGAATTTTTTAAATGGAGAAAAATGGAAGTTAGACAGTGAAAACACTTCTCTAATGAGTAAGACTTGGGTTAAAGTTAAAACCTATTCTGTCACCAGGCTATTTAATACTTGAATTCTTTAAATTCTCCCAACTGTGATATAGAGTGACAGTGATGGTGGCAGTGGGGGTGGTAGGATTTAATTACAAAGAGGTTTGAAAAATAAATTCCATTTTTTGCTGATTAACTAATATTGCCAAGTTAAACATTCAGCTATTTCCAAAAATGATGCTACCCTCCAAGCTTATATGACTCCAAAGTTTTCTTTTCTTTCTTTCTTTTTTTTTTCAAGTAGAAAGAAATTAGTTTATTTAAGAAACAGAATTTGAGTCTACCGGTGAAAAAACACCAACACCCACCAGACGTCCTATCAGTGCTGGGAAATCTGCTTTGGAATAAAAATTGAATAATTCAGCAGGACTTCCCAAACCACAGAAGTGAGATTCCCAGTGGTCCCGGAGGGTCTTGGGCATTTAACCCACTCTCCCACTTCTCTAAACGTTTGATTAAAGTAGCTTAAGGGGACGCCTGGGTGGCTCAGTTGGTTAAGCAGCTGACTTTGGCTCAGGTCATGATCCCAGCGTCCTGGGATCGAGTCCCACATCGGGCTCCTTGCTCGGCAGGGAGCCTGCTTCTCTCTCTCTGCCTCCGTCTTCCAGTGTTCGCTCGCCCTCTCTCTCTGACAAATAAATAAATAAAATCTTAAAAAAAAAAAAAATAAAGTAGCTTAAGGACCACAGCTTATGGGGAACAGAGCAGAGGTCTCCAGAAAAACTACTATTTAATCCAATTTCCCTTCTGAAACACAAAGTGCTAAAGCGCCTTGTGACATTTAGAAACTACTAAATCTCTACAGTTCAATTCCGTGGACTCCTTAAATCTGGCCTACTCGACTCCCTCTACTGCTTTTCTGCTAGTAAAAGATTTAGTTCCACAAATGGAGGCAGTGTGCCCTGCAGGTTTGACAAATCATCTTGAAAATGTTGTCCTCATTCATTGTTCTCGGCAGAGAAAGGGATACTCTGTTACCCAGAAAATCTGTGAAGGCAAATGGGTCTTCCCAGAAAAAGGCACATAAATGTTTCCATACAGTTATTCTTAGTAAATTTGGAACAGGATTTAGTCATTTATTCAGAGGGAGAGTGGGGGAGAAAGGAAGAGAGAAAAGTTTTCTTATAGTTTCAGTTCATTTGTTTTACATAACTATCTTTGTTTTTACATAATAGTCTTGCAGTTTTTATCAACTGCAAGTTATAAAATTTTATAACTGATTCAGCAGTTTTTGTTTTTAATTTGCTTCTTAATTCATTTAGAGTACCAAAAAATTTTTAAGGATTAATATAATCTTTATGTTCATCCTTACATTAGGAAAGAACAATTTTAAGTACAAATAGGAACATTTAACTAGGATCCCAACTCACCAAAATTATACAATTTGTATTTTGTAGATTGCACTTGTGTATATATTTCATTCTTGCCAGGATCCACATTTGTAACTTTGCATTAGCTGCAGAAAATATTTGGCTGGCTTTGCCTCTAGGCTCTCCTTTGAGGACAATTTCAGATTTTTTAAGGATAAGATGAACTAACTCTAATTTCCAAGTTTATGAAAAATATTCAATATAGATCATAGCGATAGAGATCATTATCCTGAAGCTATAAACAAAGCACAGTATTAACTACTATATGTGTTTTGTTGTTGTTGAATTCATTTTACTATTTGGATATTGTAAAATTGGCCTCCTCTGCCAAATCTCATTAGAAATTGTTGATTCTCTCAATACAATGATGAGTTTAAATTAGTTATTCAAGTGATGCTTAGAAAATATAACTTAGTAAAATTTAATTCTAAACAGAATATCATAATTAAATAATTCAAATAAAATTATTCAAACCAGCATGATTTTTGTCATTAGTATTACTTACTGATGAAATGATATGATCTATCTAATTCTCTCTTCCCTTACCACTTGATGAGATGGAAATAATTCCCTTACTATTACACACATTATTCATTGTATACTTACATGCATACATACCTAAATATATGAATATCTAAGTTAAATGTTTGTGTGATAGTTTTATATTTATTTTTGAATATCATATAATAATTTCAGTGTATGCAATGAAATACCAGTGTAATGACTTCTACCTTGACTCTAGTGATGACTTGTTGAAATGGGAGATATCCAAGAAGTCAGTTAATTAAATTTAATATTTTGTGCATGAGGAAATTAGAGAACAGAATTGTTGAATGACTTAGGATCATGGAGTTGCCAGAAACTTAGACTAGAAACCAATTATCAGCCCTGGAGATAGAAGTGCTACTTCATGCTGTTCTCTTTAGAAAATCTTTTGGAAGGAATTGAAATTCAATATAGATTTTTGAGTGTCTCCACTTTTGGTGTCTTACAGGTTATGAGATTAGATGTTAGCTAAGAGTAAGGATCAATAGAACTTACAGCCTAGAGGACAGGAAATAAATAATGGGAAACTAGTGAACATTGACTTTACTAACAATGTATTTGCTCATATTTTATGCATCTTCAGTTGTACTTACAAAGATAAGAGTATCAAACTAGATACCACTATGCTAACTCTATGCTCTGCAAATAAAATCTGAGATCTTCTCATTTCTAGATATGGTGCCCTCATTGAAGCAGCTCCTTAAATCAATGGCACAACGTGTTATTCAAGGCTATCAACATTAAGCTTACCTGAAAACTCTATAAATTCACAGGGAAGAGATGCATTAATGAAATTGGTTTTAAAAAAAAAACCCAAAACATAAAAACCTTAAAGTCTAGAATAACCAGAATGTTGGATTCTTGGTGTTTGCTAGGTTATTAAATTTAACTGAGTTGTTTGGAAATATTTTTGAAATATTTTGGCCATAATCAAGTACTTGTAGAAGTAAGAATCCAGTTTACAAGAAATTTAATTAAGTAAGTAGATATTTTGTGTACTAAAGTAAGGACAAAAATATGTGCTGTCCATCTATACAGATAGAATATGTAAACACTTAAATGGATATATGAATAAAACTGTGATTGTTGTTATGAAAAAAAAAACTGTAGAGCAGTTGGTGAGAATACAGCCGAAGGATACAATCAGCTTAAGAGTTCAGAGAAGTCTTCTCTGGGAAAATTATATTTGAGATCTAAAGAATGGGGTGTTTCCTTTGCAAGGAAGGAGAAAAGGTATTTGAGGCAGTGGGAGCAGTGGGTTGTGACAGCTTTCCATTTCCAAGAATTGACAGAATGCAAATGTAGCTCTTGGGTGGGAAATAGAGGAAGTTTGGTAATGGATGAAGCTGGACAGAAAGGCAATGACTACAAATTCAGATCCAAGGGAACCATACTGAGGATTTGGGTTTTGACTCTAAGAGTAGTGAAAAGCCACTGAACAGTTTAAAAAAAGAGAATGGCATATATTTGCACTGAGAAGGTCCCACTCTGGCTGCCCCATAGAGAAAGATTAGAGTAGGACAAAAACATATACAGAAAATTCAGTTAAGAGGACCAGGTAGCGTGACCTTGGGATGGTTAAAGTAGAGTGGGTGAATAGACAGCCTCCAGAGATACTGAAGAGCGGTATCAATTGTTGATGAGGTAGTCATTACTGGGAAAAATGAAAGTGTGGCCTCAAGTATGGTAGTAGGTTTGTGTCTTTCATAGACAGACTCTGCTTACATTTGGAGATGGGAAACAGTGGGAAAGAAGATTGTGGGAGGACATCATGAATTTAATGTTTGATATATATGTGAGTTTGAAGACATATTTTAAGAATGTAACTGGATATGTTAAGAACGTAATTTAATATATAAAGTCCGGGTTTAGTGAAGAGTTTGGAGCCAGGGAAATGTTTGGAATTCATGCTTTCTACATTTTTTTGAGGTTGTGGCTATGAATGAGATTATATAGGGAAATAAGAAGATGTTCTCAGGACTAAGTCAAAGGCGATACTCTGTATGATCCTATAATGATGGATATATGTCTTTATGCATTTTTCCAAGTCTGTAGAATGTACATTATCAAGAGTGAACCATAATGTCAACTATAGATTTGGGTGGTAATAACGTATCAATGTATGTTCATCAGTTGTGGCAAATTCTATATTTTTAAGCAAAATCATTTTACTGCTTTCAGGGCGTCTAGGTGGCTCAGTCGGTTAAGCATCTGCCTTAGACTCAGGTCATGTTCCCTGGGTCCTGGGATGCCTGCTCTGCGGGGAGTCCGTTTGTTCCTCTGCCTCTGCCTCCACTCATGCTCTCTCTCAAATAAATACATAAAATTTTAAAAGTATTTTACTGCTTTTAGTTTAGCAAAAGCAATAATTATACTGTCATCAAAGTTTTTCCATAATTCATATTCCACTGAGAGTAATGCCGTATTAGTCCATGGTTTCTGAGTCACTGTCAATCTCAAGTTTTGGGGTAAAAAGATTTTGATGTAGAAGTAAATGATTTATATATTGTATTCAAACTCTTTTTTTTTTTTTAAAGATTTTATTTATTTATTTGACAGAGAGGGAGAGAGAGATCACACGTAGGCAGAGAGGGAGGCAGAGAGAGAGGGAGAAGAAGGCTCCCTGCTGAGCAGAGAGCCCGATGCGCGGCTCGATCCCAGGACCCTCAGGTTGAGCCGAAGGTAGAGGCTTAACCCACTGAGCCACTCAGGTGCCCCTGTATTCAACTCTTGTAATTGATTGCATATGAACCACTTTCTTTTAAAAACACTTTCATTGAGAAAATATTATAAAATAATTTCATGTCATCATACAAATACATGATATAAATTTTGATTTTGTCTCTTTAAGCATTAAGTTAAAAGCATATATGTTTCAAAATATGAATTATTCAATATAACAAAATATAGTTTAGCTACCATTTGCAAAATATTGTGTGCAAGAACATCTTAATTTGTGGAAACCTCAAGAACCATGTATTAGAAATTGAAGAAAAGCAAAAGTTGCTCAGCAACAAAAGAAACAATATTTTTTATAGGATATAGTTTGATGTTTATGCTGGGAGTGAAGACTTGACAAATCAAATAATTTGTCGTTTTTCTCACTTAAACGTTTCTGCTGCTCATAGACACTATATAACCAAGCAAAGAATATTTATGACTTTAGAACAATGGGTAACATAAATCTTTGCCACATTCTGACGCAGTTGTCTTTCATTTAGAGAAGATAAGGCTGACAAATGTGGTGATGAGGGTGCATATTTGGAATAATAGCTTTTCTCATGTCGATGTATTTGTTTTTGAATGAAGAAATCATTTGCATGTTCTTTAAAACATTTGTTCTGTGTTTCTGCAATTGTGATATGTGGGACTCTCTATGATACTCCAAAAGTGGGACTGCAATTCGAAGGCTGAATGTCCAATAGATTTACCGATACGAGGATTTAAGTTCTGTAGCAAAAATTGCTTCAGGAGACAATGGAGAGAGCTGAAACTCGGAAACGCAACCGAAATATAAAGGAACATCTGGATTCAAGGGAAAATAGGCTTTACATGCTTCAAATACAAAGTTTAAAGTACACTAAATTAGAATAGATATTTGCTGATGTCCATAATTATTTATTTATTTACAATATATGTCAAATATTTTTATTAAGTGCTTATGTAAATAAAGCTTTCCATAAAAGTAAAAGAATATATTAAGGGACACAATTTCACAATGTTCTATTCTCTAAATTGTTACTATATGAGCTTATTTGATGTAAGTTTGTGACTTCAGTCAACCTGCCTATCTCCAACCCCAGGGAAATAGTCCACAATATGACCACTAACACAAAGTATTTACGGGCCAGTGTCAGGAGATACTGATTGATTTGTATTATTCATAGTAAATCAGATTGCATAGTTAAGTGATTCCTGTGTTTAATTCTTTAAGTAGAAATGTGTTCAATTATTCTCTGTGCATTGACTACTCACACTTCTAGTGCCAGACATACAAATCAAAAGAGCACAGCTCTGCACATGCAATCAAAAGGTGTTAGTTTTAGTAATTTAGAAGGATGTAAACAGGGTTTTAGACAGATGTTTAGACTAAAAAAGTGATAAAAAATAAAAGAACATATTGGAACAAAGTACGTTTACTACAAATAGGAAGAATCTTAACTTATAGTTGGCCCTCATTATAGAGCAGAATTTCAGTCTGCAATAGAGGGTTTGCCTATTTACAAATCTAACTCAGAATTCCTGAAATTCATTTGAAAATTTAAATGTTTGGAGAAATAATTTCTTCTACATATCTAATTTCCTAGTACAAGTTATTCAAATTTGTATTCTGCCAATTTAACATATTTCCAAGTATTTTTAAAGGTTCAGATAAATGAAGCAAAAGTTTTATATTCAAAGAATAATAAATTATATAAATGGAAAATGAAATAGGAGGACAGGATTGTATTTTCCTAGTAATGAAGTAAGCCGGTATTATTTTGAATAGTAAGAATATAATCACATTCCAGTATTAAAAACAGCTGGATCCCATAACATCAATACCCTATATCTTGAAGACCCTATGGCAATGTAGAACTGTGTACCAAAACAATGAATAATTTGTGCCAACTATATACAGTGATGGAGTTACATTTGCATAAAACATTTACAATTAGACAAGACATCGTTGCCATTTACAAATGAGACCTATTAAAAATGGCAAACATCATGATTTAACAGCATACAAGTTCATTTCTAAATTTTAGAACCTAACTATCAGAATAAAAGAAAAAAACTATTAGGTTCTACAGCATCCTTGATGTTGTAAAAACTGCTTTTGGGGTTTTCTACAGAAAGAAGGGATGCATGTATGGGATAGTCATACGGCATCTTCCTACATATCTTATTTAATCTGGACACTAACTCTGCAAGGTAGTCATAAATTATTGCTTTAATTTTACAAAAGGGAAACTGAATATCAGAAAGATTTGTCCAATTTCACATCTGAGTGAAATTCAAAGTAGGAACAATCTGAAGTGCGAAGTCTTTGTTATCTCAATTACCTACCTCTGTCTGCAAAGCAGAATGGAAGGATTGAGATTGGAAAGAGGACATTTGTGATTTTTTTTTTCCCCAGACCCTCAGAAATCTGTTCCAGTTTATTTAAAGGCAACCTGACCTTCTGATTTTTTTTCCTCTCCCTAGGAATCATAAGAATTTTAAAAGAAATTTGGAAAGTGACTCTGTTATCTAGCTTAACTAAGTCAACATTGATATTTCAACTGGTGGTCAAACAAGAGATAATTTTTTCACTCTACAATTCACCTGAAGAGATCCCACAAATTCTCTAAGCTACTTCAGCTACTAATGCTAAGTGTCAGTCTTATAAAATCTCAATTTCTTGACTAGTACATTAATTTCTCTTCCTTTAGATTCAATGCAATAATAGCTGACATATATATACACACATATATATGCAACAATTGCCGTGGTTGGCATGTAGTGAGCATTGAGTGCCTTGCGTAAATCATCTTATTTACTCTTCATGTTAATCTTGTTATACTGCCTTTCCCATTTTATTAATTATGAAGCAAAAATTTGGGATTACATTGGGTAATACTTTCTATACTCAATTCTAGAAGCTGTAAAAATTGTCTGCATTATTGAGAGTAAGAGAAAATGATTTAGAAAAATCTACATATAGTAGTACCCCATGCGATTTTGGAAAATCCAGTTGATCTATCTCAATGCATATTTCTCTTGCTGAGTATTTATATATGATATATCATAAAAGAATGGAAACTAGATTTAGACTTAAAGATATAAGGTAACATAAAGGTATCAATAAATAATGTTATTGGCAGGTTCAGATAATGAGTTGTTCCATGTAAGCTGATTTTTTCAAAGATCAACTTTTATATTCTTAAAAAATAAGCTTTAAAATTAGCATTTTAATATAATGTTTTCTAAAATCTATAGGAGTAAATAATTTTAATGAAACTGTATTTTTCAAATCAACTTAAGTCGCATTTGAACTCTTCGTTTTAACATGGTGACAGGAACCTTATTTAGGAAATGTTGGTTTTTTACAAAAAGTCACCGTCACTCCAGATGTCTACCAACTATAATTTAACACACAATAATTAATGTTATAAGCTTTTCTTCCCTTTTCCTGCGAAGTAATTGGGTTTTCAGTTTGTGTTGCCTTTAGCATTTACATCTCCAACAGCTCTCTCTTAAAGTGTTCTGTTTCTATTATACCATGTGTAGGAAACGTTGTAGCAGGCTTGATAGACCTACATGTAAAGTTAGATTTTCTTTTTCTTTTTTCTTTTTTGCAGCTTTATTGAAATATACTTGACAAATAAAAAATTGTATAGATTTAAGGAGTACAATGTGATGATTTGATATACCTATTATGTTGTGAAGTGATTACCATAATCTAATTAACATACCATTACTCACGAAGTTACAACTTGTGTGTGTTTAAGGTGAGAACATTAAGATCAGCTCTTAGTAAATTTCGACTATAAACACGGTGTTACTAACTACAGTTGCCACATGGTACATTAGATCTCCTGAAGTTACATAGCCCATATAACCGAAGGTCTGTACCCTTTGTTTGACCATCATCTCCTCATTTTCCCCACTCTCAGACCCTGGCTACCACCATTTTAAATTACATAGGCTTTTAATGTGCATATCAATGTGTAAGATAATGTACCTGAAGTAAAGTTACTCTGTAATTTATTTTGTCTCCCCACTTTTTAAAAAATTTCTTTTTTCTTTGCTATGTTCTGAAGAGTTGAGAATATATCATGAATTATATTGCTATATCATGGTATCATTATATAGACAAGTCACAGAGATCAGGAAAGTTCCATGACTAACTCAAAGATATGTAATGATGTGGTTTAGAGAGGAGTCAAATCTTTATGTAAGTAGTGTGCAGTTTCCTGAGAGGCCAGGGGTCCTGGGAAGCCAACACTCTACCTAGAGACCAAGCTCATGGTCCACCAAAAGCTTTTGACTATGCTGAAGAGCCATTATCTCTGTAAGCTTTCACAGAATCTCAAATTAGAATGAAACTGGCCTTTTCGAAAGAGATACATTCATCTAGTGGATTCATAATTCTAACTAAATATTGTGTACTATTTGTCATGCTGATTATATACGGGCCTACAGAGAACTTCAGGACTAATTTCATTCTCACAGAGAACTTTAGGACTAATTTCATTCTCTCTTTTTACCTCAGATACCACCAGGTCATTTCTTCAGATTGCTGATTATCATCTGCAGTATGCATTGACATTGGAACCATTATTCCTGATATTCTCTGTCCCTATCCTTGCCACAATTCTCCATCCCCTTATCTCTCAAGCTCATGCCCTGTGCTTTCCTCAAATTACCAAGAAATTGCTCTAAATTCTCAATCTCAAGAGCTGACCTTTGTTTTCAGATGGAAGGCTGACTGGACCCAGGAGAACCCTCCCTCCCCTAGAACTTCAATTTCCACATCTCTGTAGATGATGAATCAGCTCTCTTAACCCTTGAAGTCCTCACCACTATTTGCTTATTGCCTATATCTTACGTACATTTTCCCAAAGGTTACACTTGGGCTTGCCATTTCTAATAACTAGAATTTTTAAAAAGATTTTATTTATTTATTTAAGAGAACACAAGAGAGAAAGAGAGCATGAGAGTGGAAGGAGCAGAGGGAGAGGGAGAAATACTCCCTGCTGAGCAGGGAGCCTGATGCAGGGGTTCAATCCCAGGGCCCTGAGACTGTGACCCAAGCGGAAGGCAGACACTTAACTGACTGAGCCACCCAGGCATCCCATAACTATAATTTTTTAAAAATCTCAACTTCAAGGACTCCTTTCTCTAAATTCTACCTGATCTCCTCCCAGCTAATTTAGTTTGGTCTGCTTACATAGTAATTAGTCAACTTTAAGACTCCCAATTCACTGACACAAACGTCATTTCTCTAACTATCACTCTCTTTGGGTTCTCACTTCCTTTACTACCTGACCTAAGTTTTGCGCTATATCATGAAAATCATTCACTGGAAATGTTCCTAACCCTTTGCACCTACTCCTCTCTAATGTTGAGCTATGCCCCAGAGCTGGTCAAATTCAAATATTGCATATTTACATAATGCTTGCCCCACTGAACATCTCCAGTCAATTATCTAAGGAGTACGGAGATAAGAAGCTTTCTTTACCACAGGTAGGTGATCATGGGCTTCCTCAGGGGAGAGAATGAGGTTCTGAGTTCAGTGTTGAAGTGATAGGTAATGATTCATGAGAGGAAAGCAACAGATATTTCAGCAGCAGTAAAGCAATTATCTGAGAAGTGTCAAGTGTTTGTTGTCAATAGAAGCGTCTGTACAGCATGGGGAATCGTTAAGTGTGATGAACACCATGGAACTAAATTACCTGAAGCGTCCAGAAGTTTTTGCTACCACTGCCCTATATCTTAAACAAGGAGGAAATGTGGATACTGGGTGCAATAAAACAAGCAAAAAAAAAAAAATTTGGAATCCAGAATGTTGGACACAAATAGACTGGCATAGGCAGATTCGGGTTTTTTGTTTTTTGTTGTTGTTGTTGTTGTTGTTGTTGTTTTCTTTAAGTGTGATTATGCTTCTTTTAGCTTGTAAAGCATGGGGAAAAAAAAGAGATTTATTCATATTAACAAAAGTCCTCATGTAGTTTTAAAATGATGATACGAGACAAAGTTTTTAAAAATATGGATAGGCCTCCTAAAGTCCTCAGCCCTCGACCAGTCTCGAGTGAAGACTTAATTGGTCTATGCCCATCCTTTCATTATGTATAAACTTTTCATCCCCTTCTCAACCAATCCTCATGACTCTAAATATGTAAGCGGACTGTAGGATCAGGTGCCGGAATGTTAGAAAACAATTTCACCAGGAATAATATAAATCTGTTCGGATAATCACAACAACCAATACAAGGAACCCTGTTCCTAGGAAATCAAGCCAAATAAAACAAGCCAGAAAATTAAGAGTTCGTGTAAAGAACCAAACTCAATCTACCATGAGTTCATCTCCCAGCTGAGGTCAAAGCGCTCAATGAACTGACAGAGATAGAAAATGGCAGAGGTCACCCTGTTAATGAGCTGAGGGCCCCCCTCTGTAGGGGGGGATGTCTTATTTCCATAGAAACTTCACTTTGTCACCATAGCGTCCACTGTTTTATACCTCTTCGCACAAAACACAAGAGCAGCTCTTCAAACCTGTTAGAAAGGATATATTTTGGATATGGATTACAACAGATGCTTTTGGGGAGGATTTACAGAAGTAGGGCTTTGCCAGGATTGGAAGTTTTCAGCAACTAGGGCAATTCTTATCTTAATAACTTTATTTTATTTATATATATATTATATAATATATAATATATATATTATATATTATATAATAACTTTATTTATCTAGAATGGGGGTGGAGTGAAGTGAAGTTAGAACTCTATGTGCTAAAGAAGCAATGGTCAGTCATGGAGGTCACGATAAGGGCGTGTCTTGTTTATGCTGCTCATCCTTGCCACAGAAGAGTCTTGTCCAACCCCAGTGTTCAGGGAAACTGTCCATGTTCATTAGGAAGATGTGAAGACCTAACAGCCTAACCATAAGTGCCAAGCCAGCTGCCGGCAAAGCCAACACTTAAAGTGAGACACAGTTCAGCTCTCACCTTTTAGAGCTCTTTTCTCTCTTAGTAATGTCTCTTTAGAATTTCTCAAGTAAAACTGAAGTTCAGAAGATTTATCCACCATCTAGTAGCCCACTTAATTTAACCAAGCTTTCGTGATGATTACAACCTTCCTTGGAATGAAAGTTATACAGCTTGTCCTATATGTAAAGGACACAGTTCTTGCTGAAAAGAACTAACAGAAGTTAAAGAGTGTTTCTTCCAAGTTATGCATGTAAGCACATATATTATACCTTTATGGTTTCCAATGTATGTGATAAAAATATCATAAGTTCAAGGTGTTTATATTCATAATTAACATATTAGTACTGCTCCCAAAGCAACTTAAGGCAATGATAATAAGATACATACACTAAAAAACTCTTACGATAAAAATGTAAATAAGACTCTGAAAATCATTCATACAGGCACAAAGAGCTTATATTTATATATCCAAAGGTAATCTCAGGAACATAGAACATGTTTGTGTGTGTGTGTGTGTGTGTGTGTGTAGAGAGAGCGAAGGAAAAGCAAATAGTTAAATAATTCAATAAATTTGGCTAGCATAAATACTATTAGTGACCACAAAATTTATCACTGAATACCCGACAATAAAGACAGAATAGAAAATAATGACATAATCTCATAAAAGCAATGTCCCCCCTTTTACTGATTCCAAATGTAGTTTAAGAATTACTTTTATCAAAAGGTATATAAGAATATTAAACTATTTCATCAACAAACCAAATATAGAAAACATACCTAATATAGCTATAGAACTTTATGATTGAATGCTCAATAAAATGTCAAGGAAGAGAGTTAGTTTATTTTTTTAAGATTTTTTAAAAATGTATTTATTCGACAGACAAAGATCAGAAATAGGCAGAGAGGCAGGCAGAGAGAGAAGGAAGCAGGCTCCCTGCGGAGCAGAGAGCCCAATGCGGGGCTCGATCCCAGGACTCTGGGATCATGACCTGAGCCGAAAGCAGAGGCTTAACCCACTGAGCCACCCAGGTGCCCTGTGAGAGTTAGTTTAAAACTCAGAAGAGTCATTTATTTAAGTAAGAGGAGGAAAAGAAAGAATAAATTCATAAGGGCCAAGTCTGTAACTTCTTACAGACCTAATCATGTAAAAAGATTTAATTCAAAATATCTATAAAATAAATATTGATTTTTAGTTGCCTTTAAATGTTGATTTTTAGCTGCCTTTTTAAATGTCCTTACATTTTTTTTTTTCAAAAAAATTATTAGCAGCCCTTTCAAGGTAAAACTCTCAGGCCGAAAACTTAGAGCCTATAATTCTCTGTAATTAATGAAAGAGATAATCTTATATGAGGCAACTACATGTAAATTTGAAAGTGGGACTGTCTAAAAAAATAAGGTTTGTGTATTCTTCAGGTATTGGTTTTATAGCAACCAAGATTTCTAATGTTCCTAGCATCCCAACATATCACATAACATGGAAGAAATGGTGTGTTTTATTGTTTTGTTTTAAGATTTATTTATTTATTTGAGATTGAGAGGGAGAGAGAGAGAACGAGAAGGGCAGGGAAGACAGGGAGCCCAACACCGGACTTGATCCCAGGACCCTGAGATGGTGACTTGAGCTGAAGGCAGATGCTTAACTGACCACCCAGGCACCTTGACATGGTATTTTTAAGCTCAAAAGTTCAGAGGGGAAACATGGTCCACGAGAACCATGACGGACTCGATTTTGCTTCCATGAGTACGTGGACCTCAGCAGCGAATGTTTCCTGACTCATTTGTGGATAAATCATCCTGAAAATATCTCTTTACCTGGTAGGACAAAAGGTCTGCTGGATGGAGTTTGGGGTGTTGGCTTTCTGACCTTCAGAGAATTTCTGCAAAAGTACTTCTCTCCACAGCTGGAAAAACCTTCATGAATCAGTTCTTGGTTCTTGTGAAATTGGAGCTTTAGCATAAGAAAAAACGATTCCCTGACTGACTATTCTTGCTATTCTTGCTATTTGCAAGGACAGCTGTTTGCACATCTAATTGCCACGTCAAGGTTTTTTGTTTGTTTTTTTTTATAATGGGTATAAAAGAATAGAAGCCTTTATACCCTTTATAAAGGGTATAAAAAGAATAGAAAAATAATGGGTATAAAAGAATATGTAAGACATAGTTGTTGTTTTTTTTTTCTTTTAATCACTTCAAACTGTAGTCTGCCATAGTACAACATGATTCCTGAGTCTCAAAGTCGTACTGCGAGAACTGATTTTGTAGAAACTTCACCACCTTGGTATCTGTTTTGAGTGTAAATGACTTCACCTATGGATAAGTTTCTACGATGTGAAGGCTTGCTTGCAGAACAACCGAATCAGGCAAGTAAGCACCTTGAATAAAACCATAGAAATAAGATAATCTTTCATTTTGTGAAAAGGACTGGAGAGCTTCAAAGATGAGAAGGCAACTTGGTTCTAGGTGTGCACCTGTCATTTACCTTAAGTTGGGTTTATTGTTTTCATTAGCCAAGGGGTATTAAAGCCTTTGGTATTCAGCTCGGGATCATTATTTAGAGTATAATATGGTACGTTGACTTGTGAATTTCAGAAGTTGCTGTCAGACTGGTGAGATAATGGGTGTGACAAACCACATGCGAGACTCAGTAGATTTGAACATGAATTTGGGTCAATAATAACATCACAACTGTTAGGGGAAGGGAAATTTTTAGGTACAGTAAAAGGTTAGTAACTCCAATTTTCTGTCTTCCTCATGTTTTCCAAGAGAAGGGAAGGGCTGTAATAAAACCAAATGTATACACAGCAAAGCAACAAAAGCAACAGTAACAATCTTGGCGGGCTGGTAAAATGAGTCTCAGAGCAGAAGGAGCATTTGCCAGTCTCCGTGACGTGAACACCACAAACTCATGGATCTGAGCTACCATGACATCACGAAATAGTTCCTCTCAAGAGTTCTGAAGGGAGATATAAAAACAGTCAAAAATCAATCATGGCTACAAAGTTTGTGTTTCCTTGATCATAGGAGTCTTTTTTTTTTTTTTTTTTCCTTTCTTAGCTTCTTTCTCTCTTTCCTTTTTCTTTATTTCCTACACTGTGTGTAATACTTGTATAAGTGTTTATACCAATATAATATTAGTGTATCTAATAGGAGGGGGCTCACAAGTTCTTTTTCTAGGGAAGCATTAGTGAAAACAGTTATGCTAAAATATATTACCAAAAGCAATCATATAGGGAGCCCAAAGCGTAAACACCACACACAAGTTGTTAGAAGAAGCAAACGTCTAACAGATACATTAATTTGCTTAATAAAAATAAATAACAAGTGGGGTGCCTGGCTGACTCAGTCAGAAGGGCATGCAACTCTTGATTTCGGAGCATGAGTTTGCGCACCTTGTTGGGTGTAGAGATTACTTAAATAAAAACTTAAAAAAAACCCAAGCATCCGTTATATTGCAGCTATGCTTTTAGTCAATGGAGTTCCTTTTCTTCTCCAGAACAGTGTTTTACAGAGTGTGGTCCCTGGATCAGCAACATCAACAAGACCTGGGAAGCACTTGGTTGGCTCAGTCTTTAAGCATCTGCCTTCAGCTAAGGTCATTATCCCCGGGTCCTGGAATCGAGCCCCATATCAGGCCCCCTGCGTAGTGGGAAGCCTGCTTCTCCCTCTCCTACTCTCTCTGCTTGTGTTCCCTCTTGCTGTGTCTCTCCATGTCAAATAATTAAATAAGATCTTAAAAAAAAAAAAAGACCTGGGAATTGATAAAAATGCAAATTCTTGGGCTCTGTTCTACAACTACTAAACTGGGTACTGGGTGGAGGTTCCAATAATATGTTTTTAATAACTTCTCCAGGCAGTTGGGTTTTTTTTTTTCTTTTCTCCAGGTATTTCTAATGCATGTTCAAGTTTGAGAGCCTCTACTCACAAATAAATGTTCTAAGTAAATGGAATGCCAGAAAGTGAAGGGAAAGTTTTGGTGAAATGTTCTCAAAGTCACTGCGAGGAAGCAAGATTGCTACCTGTCACCATCGTCCCTTAGTGCAAACATTTAATATTTTGGATTCTAGGTATTAACAACCTAAGTGATCAGCCCACCATAGCCCTAGACTATACTTAATATGGACATGAGCATTTAGCCTTAGTTTGTTTCATTTGAAATATACTACTGATCACCTCTTCCTGAATGATGTTATGGTAAATTAAGGGTAAGTCTTCCCCCAAATATTTAGTTCGATCACTATCCCGATGTCCCATAAATATTTAGTTTGATCACTATCCCGATGTCCCATAAATATCAAAGTAGATACATTTTGTAGTTGATTAAAAATTAGATTCTTCAGGCTAACAGAATATTTTTTGTATATCTATGGTTATAAGACATGCAAGTAACTAACTTAAAAATTCATAATACTCAGGGGTGCCTGGGTGGCTCAGTGGGTTAAGCCTCTGCCTTCAGCTCAGGTCATGATCTCAGGGTCCTGGGATAGAGCCCTGCGTCGGGCTCTCTGCTCAGTGGGGAGCCTGTTTCCCCCTCTCTGCCTGCCTCTCTGTCTACTTGTGATCTCTCTCTCTGTCAAATAAATAAAACCTTTAAAAAAAAAACCTTAAAAAAATTCACAATACTCAAATTCTTATATATCTCACTGTAGGTCATAGAAACTTCAGTAATTGGTATACTATATATTATGTAACTTTTGTGTCTCTTCCTCAAATCTAATACTTTATGTGAAATCGCATCATTTTACATAAAATTAAAGGTAAACTAAATTCAGTTTCTAGTAATTTTTAATTAAGAATTAATATAAACACCCTGTCAAAGGGTTGTATACTTGTTTGTGTCCTATTACACAAGGGAAGTAAGGTAGATATATTTAGGGAAGCAAGGAAAGTAAGCTAGGAAGTAGGAAAGTAAGCTAGATATATTTAGGATGTCAATAAAGGAAACTTTATGTATATATAATGCTCAAATACACAATTGCAAAACCAGCACATCCTCCGTTTATATCCTTGTCACTGCAATTTTTGAAGGTAATGTATTTTTTTTAAAGGTTCAAATCACATTTTCAGACAGAAAAATTGTGAAAAAGCTAACGTGTTACTTGAAGGTAATGAGTCTGATTGATTCACCACAACCTTCTGGTAACTTCTGCGTGCACCAATCAAATGAAAGGGCATGGACACCATTCACAGGGAGGACGAGCATCAGAGCCAAGGAACATAAAACCTATGGATATGTAAATGCCTCTCTGCCAAATGTAGGAAACCTATAAACAGAGGAAACACAACCAAAGAACATAGACCTGTCTGTTAAAGGTCAGATAGCAAAGCTTTTGATTTAGTCATTAAATTCTAACAGTCTAAATATTGGCTTATGCGGCTGTCTTGCCCAAAATGAAACAAAAATAAAGGAGTTGTTAACAAGAAATTCGTAAAATATTTTAAGCACATAGTGACTAGCTCAGTAAAAGAAATGAACATTCCATTTGGGATAAAATTATAATTGGGCTTACCTAGATATAATAGGCCTATATGTTCTGAATATTAAAAAAAATTAAACTCATTCTTTATTTCTCTGTTAAGTCCTAATAAGGACATGAATACTTTAATGCCAATCTACAATGCAAATTGTCTTACACTGAAAAAAAGTGTATTTGTTTTTTGAACCAATCTCAAGCTCGCTTGTAACAATTACATACTTGATTTTATTATTAAGACATTTGAAAGATAAATTCCCTCACTAAAATAAGTGAAAGAATTACGGTATGCCACTTGAGGAAGTCTTAACTATTGGTGGTTTTTATATAATAATAACCATCGTAATATTTTATATACTCAAGTTCTTTTTTTTTTAAGATTTTATTTATTTATTTGACACAGAGAGAGAGATATCACAAGTAGGCAGACTGTCAGGCAGAGGGAGAGGGGGAAGCAGGCTCTCCACTGAGCAAAGAGCCCGATGTGGGGCTCCATCCCAGGACTCTGAGACCATGACCTAAGCTGAAGGCAGAGGCTTAACCCACGCAGCCACCCAGGTGCCCCTAGATACAAGTTCTAAAAAATACTTTTGTATCTGAACAAGAACTTTTAAATCGTTCTATTTTCATAAGAATTTGAAGCTCTGTAGTCCTTCTATTATATTTTTAAAACTAGCAATTGGTCCATTCATCAGTGTTTGCTGTTGATATATATAGCTAGGTCTTAAAAAGGCTTATTTATTTTGTGACAATTCAATATATCTATTAGATATTCTCCTCAGGAACTTAAGTAGTCTGACTATAAGCTCCATGGTGTATACATATATACACATTATCTAATTCTCTGGAAAATTCATTATTTGGTACAGAAAGGAAGCAGTGTCAGTGCTAAGAACTTTATTTTATTAAAGCGTATAACAGTTTAAAAACAACTCTGAAGAAACAGAAAAACAACATATTTTTATGTAATTAAGTAAGTAAAGATTTGGAGAAATATCAAGATTATAATCTAACTGTTCCAACCATTACTTCCCATGTATCTGTGTAAAAGTTTATGAAATCATGCTGCTCAGGGGAATATTTAAGAGCCATCTAGTTCATCCACCAACAGAGGATACATCAAAACTGTTGAAGAGGCACAAGGAAATATCCTCCTCCTAAATAATTCTGTAGGTGTGTTCATTATCTCCATTATACCCTGCATATTGTGTTCCTTTACTTTATATTCCTGTGTACATTGTATTACTTTACTAAGTACTTAAGTTAGGAAACGTGCTGTTTCCTTTCATGCCTTGAGAAACATTTGATCAAGTACATTATGATCATACATGTTGTTCTGTGCCTGTCCAACCTGCTCTTGCATTTTTCTCAACACGCTTTCCCTGGCCCTTACCCAAGCAGTTGGAAGACAGCTACTTGGTTTCTGCGCTCAATGTGCTCATGAGGGGTGGCTGAAAACTCATAAGGAGGGAAAAAAAAAAACATGGGGGCTCTTGATGGAAATAATTAAATGTATACATTCTGGGGTTATCATAAATAATTAATTGTAAACTAAGATGAAAGGAAGAAGAAAAGAAGTGAGAAAGAAAACTCACACAATGATGCTGCATGACTGCTCTAGCATTGGGAATACATGAATAATAAAATAATAATAATAATAAACACATTTGAAAAGCCTTGAACCTCCTCTCTTTCCTTATTATTGGTGAAGATACATGGTAAATTTTAAACTAACTACTGTCTTCATTTTCTGTGAAACAAGCATGCTGTTAAAAGTCTTTTAAAAATAATTGAGGAAAAAAGGAATGATACACACTATTGCCTCTAATGTCTCATTCAAAATGCTCTTGAGATAAATTGTAGCGGAAGCCTACATATAAATAACAGCAGATGAAATTGTGAAACCATAACAACCTATTTCAAAAATATCTTATTTTTGAAATATTTAAAAATTATATTTTCCCCAGCTGTATTGAGATATGACGGAGAAATAAAATTCGTATACGTGTAGGTTGTAGAGCATGAATCTTTTTAAGGTATACAACATGATGATTTCATGTATATCCATATTGTGAAATGATTAACACAGTCAAGTTCATCACCTCACATAGCTACCACTAGTTTGAGGGAGGGGACACCATACAGGAGAAGACTTAAGATTATTCCCTCAGCAAAATTTAAGTACACAATGCAGTATTAGTAGTTCTAACTGTCATGTTGCATATAGATCTCCAGAATGTATTCATCTCATACCTTGAATTCAACAACAATTCTCTCATTGGTAGAAGGATATGTTTACTAAGTAAGAAAAATCCCAGCACCACAGAGATGATGACGTAGGTGCCATGGTATCTCAAGAAATATGACATTTATGGTTGCTCTCAGCCAGCAACATGAAGGAATATGAAGTCCAGATTATCCTATATCTCCTCTTTGCAGTGGACTGTGCCGGTTACCGTGAGCAGACACAATGAGAGAAACCGGGCTCCTAAGGAAGTCTGACAGGTGTCCACACTCTGTGAACTCCCTTTAACCTTTGTGGCTCCAGCAGAAGCTCAGTCTCCGAGAGAAGAGAGAAGACGCCGCATCAGCACTTGGAAGAGGTGAGTCAATGGTCTCGAATAATTATATGGAAACTTAGAGATGTTGCCGGCTGCTGAGGGGCTGCAGGGCGACCCTGGGCTGTGTGGGGTTCACCGCTGAGCTTTCATCACTTCAAAGGTTGAGTCTTTTTCGTCTAACAAGTTTCACAGATTCATGCTGGGAAAAAGCCAAAAAGTTCAGCTCTAAATAACCTCAAGGACAGAGTATTTTGTATTCATTCTTTCCTGTTCGGTATGAAAAAGAAATATAGAGCAAAAAAGAAATATTTTTAGGCAAAACGATATGAGCCTTAAAAAGTTTTCAATTTTACTAGCTGTATTAAAAGGTAAGGTAGAAAGAAAAAGTAATGTCTTAGTGATAGATGTGGCAGGACCTTCCTGAAATGCCATCTTAACTCTTGGGCCTTTAAATTAGTGATTATGACTCCATTATTCCTCTAAGTACTTTGAACAATGATATACGTATGTCTGCCCCAAAGAACTGCGTTCTAGAAAATGGTCACTGGATATCTTTGGGTAACCAGTTGTACATCATGTTTGAACAAAGAAGAAATGCCAGGAACTGGTTCTCCATATCTGCAGAGGATGGGGACCAATGTCTTCATCATGAAAGAGCACGGAGATCAGCCTTAGAGTTAGGAGGGTGTGATGCAAAGGACACGCTGTGTTTTTGTTTTTGTTTTTGTTTTTTTAAGGCACTGGTGAAGAATTCTGGATGAGTCAATGGATTGTCTCTCCTTTTTTAAATTTTCTGTCAAATCACCCACAAGTAGAACTAAAAATGGGATGCTGAAATCCTCACCCACAATTAAAACGGAGGAAGTAGATATTAGAAACCCTGAATTAAAAACAGGAGGCTTCTAAACAACAGTTAAGACAAAACTGTCATACAGGAGAACAAGCTGACATCCATGGCTGTAGATCTCAGACAAAGCCCCCAATACACCCTCATCCCTAGTAAGTGGGATATTTTAAGGTAAAAATTGCTAGTTATTAGCTTCCCACAAAGAAAACACAGAAATGAGGCATCTAGCTGGATGGCAAAGTTGTGCCCCAGCTGGTCTCAAAGAAAACAAAAATCACAATTTGGTCTGAATGAAAAATCAGAGTCTTCCACATAGACCGAGAAGACATGACATTGAATCGGGCCCGGCCTGATGGCGCTGAAGTCAGCTGGTTTCTTAGACGTAGATGCTGAAGAAACTGTGTTGTAAGAAGAAATCCTGCTGCCTAAACTGTGGTCCCTCCCAGATGAATCCCTTGCAAATGACTATTCCAGAAATAAATCATTTTATTCAAGTACGAGTAATTATTAAAAACAGAGGAAACAAAGAATAGGTATAAAGAAACATTTTTTTTTAAATGTGCAGGAGAAACAAATGGTGGTAAGTAAGGGATTTTCGGAAGAAAAATTATGCCAGTTGCAGTATACAATGTTGGGAATATAATCCGCACCTATAACCTAGACAAGAACCACAAGTAATTATATTTCTAGAATAGGGGCAGAAACAGAGATTTAAAAAAATAAAATTCAGACAATATAAAAAAAATCAGGACCAAAAAAAAGTGAGGTAAAATAGGACTTGTCCCCCAGCCTTGGAAATTCACTTGAGTCCTGGTTAAAGAAAACAATTCTCTATTAAGAAAGGAACGGGTAAGGTGTATCATCTCTCCTTTGCTGTCAGTGCCCATATAGCCAAAGCTTTATTGATCCATTATTACTTCACTCCGCCTTGACATAAACAACTGATATGCATTGAGGCCTATTCAGTAGAGAACAAAAAGAAAAAAAATTATTATATTTCCTTATTAATAGAGAAAGAACTATGAATTCTGTAATTTCTAAAACCTAGCTTTACTTAGAGAATGAGCCTAACTAAGCCACTGGTAGGAATGTCTCAGGGCAGAAAGTAATTTTAGTTCCCTTACAGATTTTGGAGGTTTCTGTTTGTGTGTGCGTGTGTGTGTGTGTGCGCGCGTGTGACAGTGTTCCCGTTGTTATAGTTACCGTGATTAGGTTGCTGTAGGGTAATAAGATATATTTTTTCACGTCTATAAAGAACAGATAATGAAAACATTCTGCTTCTTTGTTGCTATTCTAAAAACTGTGGATGTCTTTGTGAAGTGTTAAAAGAATATACAAGTTAAAAATTTATTGGGAAAATGTGAGAAGTTGGCTTCTAGTATAAGTAAAATGTTCTAAGATATATACATGTGAAAAAAATTAATACTAATTGCAGAAGTAGCTTTATGAGGAATAACATGAACATTACATTAAGAGAAAGGAGAAATTAGACATTGAGAAGGCTGCAGTTAGAGAAAAACAGAGGTATTAAATGAAAAGTAATGATTTTTTTTTAAAAAAATGAACAATTTTGTAATACTATTACCTAAAGTCCTCTTAAAAATACTTTGGTGCCTTGCAAAAACTTTTCAAATTGTTTTTTCTTCTTTTTTTCTTTTTTCTTTTTTTTTGCCAAAAGAATATAGAAAATGTATTATAAACATTGACTTTCAATAGAAAAAATTCAAGCATTGCCAAAGTTATTATTACTTGTCTTTATAATGTGTTTTCTTGTGAAAAAAAAATTCTACTTGGATAGAAAATATTTCCTTTAGGCTTATTTTGAAGAATACTATTTTACAAATATTTTCTCTTCTTCAGTGTTCCACAAATGCCTAGAAAACAATTAAATAGAAAAAAATACAAAAAATTTGATATTCAAAATATAAATTTGCCTCATTCTTTTTTTTGACATTAAAAAAAATTTTTTTAAGATTTTATTTTCAAGTAACCTCTACATCCAATGAGGGACTCGAACTTCCAACTCACTAGGACATCGGGAGTCCCATGGTTTACCAAATGACCCAGCCAGGAGTCCTTCATTCTTTGTTTTAAATTTCAGTTTCTTGACTTTGGTTTGATATTTGTCCTAACTTCGATGGACAGAAGCTAATATGTAGACACCAGAATGTTCCTGGATTGGTGCCAGCAGAGGCATCAGGACAAGGAAAAATTACATAGCAAGGAGACTGATACCTCGGGGTAGAGAGGGACTTAATACATAGCCGTTGAAGTGGACCAAGGAAATGATTTGAGCCAGGGAGCTGAAAGCATATGCAGAGAAGTTACTCTTCTTTAAAGGCCACAGGTGACTGTTTTAGCCACAGATGATAGATCCAGTACCAAAGCAAAGAAAGCTTTAGAGCTGCGATGTCACTCCACTCCGGACAGGCGATTCCCTAAAGGCAACCACAGAGAATAGACAAAAATCTCTCCCTCTGTCTCTCTCTCTGTCTCTCTCATTCACACACACACACACACACACACACACACACACAGATGATCTTCTGAAAATAAGAAAAATCAAGGTAAAGTTGGTAATTGTTCTCATGCTCAAACTTTCTAAAAATCAGGTCATATAATTGATTTGGGGCAATGAGATTAATTCTAGATAATTCTGTTTATTCACTGGATTTATTTAGAACACAAGTTCTACCTGCAAAAACAAGAAGACAAACAACAACAAAAGACTGCAAACATTGATTCTATTAAAAAACAAACAAGCAAACAAACCTCTAGACTCCCACGTTCAACCAAAATGGGATAGATTTACTCTCTGCCTTAAACGATCTTTATACAACCAGACAGAATATATGGCAGCAGCAATTTTTAGACTGAACAATAAGCAGTACAGGACAGTGATCCCAGAGAGAAAATAATCACGTGACTGAGCCCCACAAGTGCCCTCCTTATTTCCTGGAAAAAGTTTTCAGTACATAGAGCAGAAGGGGTAACCCAACAGACTCCAGAATCTTTCTAAGTTGAAGGGTCAGAGTTCAGAGTTCAGGTGTTGGAGTCACTGCCTGGAACGCGGAAGAGGAGGAACCCCGGGTAGAGTAGGCTTCCACAGAATCCCTAACTGAGGGTTTTAGGGACATGAGAAAAGAAATCACCACGGCCAGAAAAGGAGCCACCAGATGGAGGCAGGAGGGACAATTTTGGGAGCTCACGCAGTGCTGAGAACGGTTTCTGTACCTTCAATCATGGAAAAGAATCTGTATGCAGGGGGAATTAAGTCCCTCAGGGAGAAGAAAACGGGACGTCTCTGAGTCATAGGTGAAAAATATCCTGAGATTAAAGGCTGTTCTGCATCCACTTAACAGAGCTTAAAAGCAAATCTCAAAATGATCAAACAATTTTCAAGTAGCTTAATCACATCCCAGAGCAAAGCCCCCATCTAGTTAGAGGAATTAAAAACTAAAATTGAGCATCCAACAAAGTAAAAGTTGCAATGTCTGGAATGTGATACAAAATAGATCTGCAAAAAGCAACAATAAGATAAAAAACAGGGCAAGGCCACACATCAGGAGAAAACAAAATGACGCAGATCATAGAATTCATAGGCAAGACCTTAAAATCAGTGACTTTTTTTTTTTTTTAGGATTTTATTTATTTATTTGACAGAGAAAGACACAGCCAGAGGGGGAAGCAGACTCCCCACTGAGCAGGGAGCCCAATCCCAGGACTCTGGAATCATGACCTGAGCTAAAGGCAGACACTTAACCACTGAGCCACCCACGGGCCCCTGAATCAGTGACTTTAAAGCAAAGCCATTGATAGCTTTGGGGGAAGGGAATGTTTAAAAAAATTTTTGCTGTGTGACAAGAGATGGAAAGGCAGGAAGAGTGGGTACAGGGAGGCAATCGGAAGCCACGTCCATAAATCTGAGCAGAAGCAGGCACTGATTCCCGCTGAAGCAATGAAGAGAGGAAACAAAATTGCGGGTGTCTTTGGAAGGTAAAATGGCAGAATTTCTGACTCACAGTGAGAAGTCAGGGAAAGAACAAAGTAAAGAGCGCTATTGATTTGCATTTTTGCAATGGTAAGAATAGAATCTTCCTTTGCTGGTATGCAGAAGGCTGTGGCAAGAAGGCTTGCTGGCTGTGGAGAAGCAGGCCAGGGTGTGGCAAGGAACATTCTGGCTTGGGCACCGTGGGTTTGAAATGCCTGCCGAATGTCTAAACAGGTGTTGAATAGACAGTTGGATACATGGATATTGACTAGAGACAAGAGGTCCCCATTGGAGGTATGCATTTGTTAGTAATTACCATGTAAACAGCAATCTAATATGCAAAATTCCTTATACAATATCATCACATTTCGAAAATGTATGCCGAAGTCTGTGATTCATGACTATGAGAAAACGTGTGCAGTTTAGAGACAATTTCAGGGAGCCATTAAAAATAATGACAGGATTGGAAATCAAACTAATGAAGTTCCAAGAATGGGCTTCTCAACCTTGGGAATGATGAAGAAAGTGTTCAAAGTGACTGAAAATGCAATTAAAAAAAAAAAGTTCCTAAGGAATACTGTGGACTTCAGGGATGAAACTTACAAGTAGGGACATTTAGAAATTAAAAAAAAAAACAAACCTGTACTGAATAGAGACATCCTCGAATATGGAAAGGACTAGTATAACATGAACTCGAACTTCATAGGCATCAGTCTGAGGGATGTGGTTTAAAGCAACAATCCTAAAAACCAGCCTGTCAGTTCTAAAATTTCCACGGTTAAAGGATTTTTTCCTTTGGGTAAAGAGACACTTCTTGCAATACTTTTTTAAAATTGTAAATAATCTTAAGAGAATGAATTATTCAAGTAGTAACATTTTATCTTCATGAGATTGACAGAGATTAAGAAAGCAATTACTTTCCAGGCCACGAGGGACATACCCCTTGAAAAGCTAAGTTATGTTTGAGGAGTAGGGAAGAGTACGTTTGGAGTCATTTTCCAGGAGCAAAGTGGCCATGGATCAAGAATTGGGGGAGATAATGGCCCTGAGATAAGAAACAGAAGAAGGGTCTTTGGATCAATTGGTTTATAAATTTGCTTTTACCAGGAGAGAGATACAGAAGTCTCTGTACATATGAGCCATATTAGAATATTTTCAGAGAATAATTTCAATAATTTCAAATATATTTCTAATTCATATTAGAATATTTTCAGTCTCAAATATATATATATATATATTTGAGACTTTTTTATAGAAGGCTTAAAACTATAAATGCTCAAAGCTATAAAAACTTTGGTTGCTTAATTTAGGAAAAAAAAGAAACTGTTCCTTTCAAATGCAACATTTTTTTTAATGAATAGAAAATCGAATAGGAATAGAAAGTTGAAAGTGAGAAAGCTATCTTTGAGTATTCGCATGGTAACATCATCATGGAAAACTTATTCTCTAATTAGAATTAGAGATCATTCAAGAGCCACATGGATCATTTATAGCCCAGACCAATTTCTCCTGTCCTGTTTTTTCCTCACTGCAGCAGCTAAAACGGCCCTAGTCTGCCCTGTTAGTGAGAAAGGCATCAAGCATATTGGAATGTTATTTATTATCAAAACATTCCCCTCTGACTTTAATGCAGAAATAAATGTCCCCTGGATTTAGTGCATCTAGAAATGTGACTTAAACAGAAAATGTTATTCATAGTTTCTGTTATTTTATCTTTGAATTAATTTGTGATCAGAACATGACAAATTACCACAAATTTAGTGACTTAAAACAACACACATTTATTATTTCAGTTTCTACATGGCATGGATGTGGGTACTGCGTAACTGGGTCGTCTGCTCAGAGTTGCATGGGGGTGAAATCAAAGCTGGACCCCTGTGCCATATAGAAGCTTAGGGAATAATGAGCTTCCAAGTGTGTACAGATGGTTGGCAGGGATCGCGTCCTTGTGACTCTAGAACCCATGGCAGCCTGCTTCTCCAGGGCCAACAACAGGGTCTGTGCTGCTTTCAATTCTGCCTCTTTAAGAAGAGCTGAGTCTTTCTTGTATTTTTACCTGATTATATCAGGACCACCTAGGGAAATCTTCCTTTGGATTAACTCAAATCAACTGATTTGAGGCCTTTATTATGTCTGCTTTGCCATATAAGGAGTGACCTCATCACAGGAGTGACAGTCCAACAATCACAGGTTCTGCCCCCCTGAAGATAAAGAGGGATTGGAAGTGTGTGCCAGGAAGTGAGGGCTTTAGAGACCATCTTAGAATTCTGACTACCATCATCTTCAGGACTTTCAGCAGCCATTGTGCCAACCATACATCCCTAAAGACTGCTTGTGGAGATTTGACTAAGTTGCTAATGATGATCATCCCTTCGTATATTATTCAGAATAACACTAGTATTACTAAGAACGCAGAGTCAAGAAAATATTCCAAAAAGAATTACACAAAATATGTTGGACATGGATGACAAAACATGCAAGTCTATCTACTCTTTTTAATTTAATGGTTCATTTTTTTTACAAAAATACAACCAAAAAAAAATTGAGTGTTTTTTTAGCACATTCAACTTTTTCTCTATGATTTCTCAGCTGTGTTTTTAGAAAGTAAATTTGACTTACTGCTTTTAACATATATTTGAAAATGTAAAGTGTCAGCTATAAAAATGTGATTTGTACCTTTAGTTCTAATTATTTTGGAATGACTTGAGGATTTTCATTATTAGTATGCTCATATAATAATGCTATAAAAATAAGACTGAACATTATTTTTAAACTAAGATATAATTATAGCATGCAATGAAGTCATGTTTAAAGTACCAAGGACACAACGCTGCAAATGTGGGAGCAAATGAAACTCTTTCTATGTTGTTGTGCCCAAGTTGTTCTATAATAAAATTATATTTTCCTGACTTTTTATAATTTGCAACAATTCATTTATCTAGCAAATACTATTTATCTGAAGATAGGAGTAACATACTGGCTTTTGTGACTTAGCCAAATGTTCTTTATTGTGGCAACAATCCAGTTCTGTTTGATGAATGACTCCTCTCTCCTCAGTTCACAAGGTATGAAGAAGAGGCAGAGCCCGCATTCTGGACTCAGGGGTGGGCAGAAACCCAAGTCAGGCCAATAAATACACTTTTTGCCCTGGCCACTATGATTGATTCCTGGCTAACCTTTTGACCCAGACAGGTTAGGTAACAAATGACATGCACCCCCTGCATGTTTGCAGAACCACTGAGATAAAAAAGCATTTCTGTCTTACTATGTAATAGGTTGAATAGTGTCCTACAGAAAGATGCCTAAATTCTAAGTCCTGGTACCTGTTCATGTGCTTTTACTTGAGGACAGAGTCTTTGCAGACATGATTAAAGACCTTGATATGACCGGTCCTGAATTTAGAGTGGGCTCTAAATCCAGTGGAGAAGAGTGGGCTCTAAATCCAGAAGAGAAAAGAAGGGGAAAGTTGACACACACACCCAAAAGAGGACATATGGAAACTGGGGTAGAGATGGATGTGATGTAGCTACAAGTCAAGAGTCCCAAGGACTTCTACTAGTCACCAGACAAGGACAGAGGTTCAGAACAGATTCTCCTCCAGAGCCTTAAAAGGAACCAACCCAGCTTCCCCTTGTTTTCAGAATTCCATCCTGCAGAACCGTAAGAGAATAAATTTCTATTGTTTTAAGATTTTGAATGTGTATAATTTGTTGTGACATTTCTAGGAGACTAATGCATACCGGCTTGTCAGGCTGGTAGAATGAGATGACCGGTGGTCCTCTGTGGTCATTTGCTCTCAGGTGAAACATACCTGAAAACACAACTAAGATGGAGGCCAGTGAGGCACTAAGATGCAGACAGATTGTTAATATCACAAGAGCAACCATGTATTATAACGCCGAAGTCAATCTATCTGGGGCTACTTTGATTAAAGTATGAAAAAGGCCTCTTTTGAACATATGTCAACATAGTAAAGGCCTTCTACGAAAAACCCACAGCAAACATCAACTTTGAGTTTTTCCCCTAAAAGCAGGAACAAGACAAGGATATCTGTTCTCCCTGACTTTTATTCAACATAGTACCAGAAGCTCTAGCCACCACAATCAGACAACAAAAGGAAATAAAGGCATCCAAATTAGCAAGAAAGAAGTCAGACTTTCACTCTTTGCAGAAGACATGATACTATATAGAGAAAACCCTAAAGACTCTGCCAAAAAAATATTAGAATTGGTAAGTAAATTTGGACATCACAGGATGTAAAATCAAGGTATAGAAATCTGTTGCATTTCTATACACTAATAATGAACAGCAGAAAGGGAAATTAAGGAAACAATCCCATTTACAATTGCACCAAAAATAATAAAATACCTAGCAATAAACTTGACCAAAGAGGTGAAAGACCTGTACTCTGAAAACTATAAAACATTGAAGAAAGTAATTGAAGATGACACAAAGAAATGGAAAGATATTCCATGCTCTTGGGTTGGAAGAATAAATATTGTTAAAACATCTATACTACTCAAAGCAATCTACAGATTTAATGCAATCCCTATCAAAATGCCAATAGTATTTTTCACAGAATTAGAACAACCACTCCTAAAAGCTTTATGGAACCACAAAAGACATTGATAGCCAGAGAAATCTTGAGAAAAAAAAAAAAAAAAGCAAAACTGGAGGTATGACAGTTCTAGACTCCTAGTTATATTACAAAGCTGTAGTAATCAAGACAGTATGGTACTAGCACAAAAATAGATACATGGATCAATAGAACAGAATAGAAAATCAAGAAATAAACCTATAACTATATGGTTGATTAATCTTCAACAGAGGAAAAAAGAATATACAATAAGAAAAATCTCTTCAACAAATGGTGTTAGAAAAACTGGACAGCTGCATGCCAAAGAATGAACAGAGACCACTTTCTTATACCATACCCAAAAATAAACTCAAAATGGATTAAAGACCTATATGTGAGACCTGAAACCGTAAAAAGCCTAGAAAAGAGCACAGGCAGTAATTTCTCTGACATCTGCCATAGGAACATTTTTCTAGATATGTCTTCTGAGACAAGGGAAATGGAAGCAAAAATGAACTATTGGGACTACATTGAAAAATAAAAATAAAAATAAATTCTTCTGCACAGCAAAGGAATCAATCAACAAAACTAAAAGTCAACCTACAGAATGGGAGAAGATATTTGTAAATGACATATCCAATAAAGGATTAGTATCCAAAATATATTTTAAAAGTGATACAATTCAGCACCGCAAAAAATCCAATTAAAAAATAGAAAAAGACTTGGACATTCTCCAAAGAAGACATACAGATGGCCAAAAGACACATGAAAAAATGCTCAACATCACTCATCATCAGGGAAATGCAAGTCAAAACCCTGATGAGATACCACGTCACACCTGTCAGAATGGCTAAAACCCAAACCACAAGAAACACCAAGTGTTGGTGAGATGTGGAGAAAAAGGAAGAACACTCAGGCCTGTTGGTGGGAATGAAAACTGGTACAGTCACTGTGGAAAATAGTATGGAGTTTCCTTAGAAAGTTAAAAATAGGACTATTCTATGATCCAGTAATCCTACTACTGGGTATTTAACCCTCCATTACAAAAACATTAATTCAGAGTGTCACATGCACCCTTCTGTTTATTACAGCATGATTTACAATGGCCAGGTTATGGAAACAGCCCAATTGTCCATTGATTGAGGAATGGATGAAGAAGAGGTGATGTGTGTGTGTGTGTGTGTGTGTGTGTGTGTGTGTTGTGTGTATGTGTGTGTGTGCGTGCATGTGTATACATATATATATATCGATTTATTCATATACACAATGGAACATTTTTCAACCATAAGGAGGAATGAAATCTTGCCATTTGCATAATCATGGGTGGAACCAGAGAGTATAATGCTAAGTGAGATAAGCCAGTCAGAAAAAGACAAATACCATATGATTTCATTCATGGGATTTAAGAAACAAAACAGGAGTAAAGGAAGGAAAAAAAAAAAAGAAAGAGAGAGAGAGAGAGACAAACTGAGAAACAGACTCATAACTATAGAGAAGGAACTGGTGGTCACCAGAGGAGCGGTGGGTGGGGGGATGGGAGAAACAGGCAACGGGGATTAAAGAGTGCTCTTAGCATGATGAATGCTGAGTAATTGATAGGATTGTTGGATGGCTCTCTTGTACACCCAAAACTAATATAACACTACAAGTCAACTATACTGGAATTAAAATAAAAAACTTAAAATAAAAACATTCTCAACTCAGCATCCAGCTCAATGCCATATACATAATAGATGAATAAATCATTTAATAAACGAATGGCTATTGGATTTGCTTTGAATTTATAATAACTTTGCGTGCTAATTCTCCGAGGCAACAATCTTTTGTTACCTTTAGTAAGCAAATAAATAAACAGGCACCAAATAGTGGGGGTTTTTTTTTGGTGAGAATTCCAGCAATCACACAAGGTCAATAGTGGTTATTTCAAATCCTTTATGTTTCAAAGGAAGCTATGTATTACCTACTTTGTTGGCAAGCCTTTAATCTGTTTTATAAAGCACGAGTTTTTCCAAATTCTGTACTCCTTTGATAAGAGCCATCAGAAAAAAAAAAATTTAGCAAAATATCCTATAATTTACAAAGATCTTTCTTGTATAAAAATTATAGAACCTACTATTTCAGATTATTATAGTTTCTTCTTTCCATTGTATAAGTATCTAAACAACATCAGAATACAGTGGAGAGATTTTTTTTTAATTTTTTTAAAGAGAGAAAGAGAGAGAGAGAGGGTGGGGGGAGAGGGAATCCCAAGCAGGTTCCATGCTCAGTGTGGAGTTGACTCCGGGCTCCATCCCACAACCCTGAGATCTTGACTGGGGACAAAATCAAGAGCCAGACACTTACCCAACTGAACCACCCAGGTGCTCCATAGTGGAAAAGTTTCTTTAGCAAGTACTTTAATAAAAGTAGAGTTTTTTAAATCTTTAAATGAAATCACAGCCTACTTTTTCAGAATAATTATCACCTGATTTTTTTTCTCAATTCATTTACATACAAGACTTCAGAGAAAGGAATTCTGTACTAAACTGAGGAGACAAAGGGCTTCTCTTGCACCTGCACACAGATTAAAACTGCAAGGTTTTATAGCAGATGGTTTTCAGTTTAAAAAACATACCATTTCCACACAGTTCCTCTGCATTGTTTGGATGATATTCGTAAAATGCACCTTTTGTAATAAGTAATTTTGCTGCTTCCAATTGCTCGTAAATATCCTTATAGTCAACTAAAATGATTGCCTTTGGTCTTTGAACTTTATTAAATATTAAGCTGGAGATGAAAGTTGATATGTTTGCTTCATAGTGTTTAAGGCATATTACAGTTTGCTTTTTTTTTCAATTGTGGTATGTTAGTTACCATATAATACATCATTAGTTTTTGATGTAGATTCCAAGATTCATAGTTTATGCATAACACCCAGTGCTCCATGAACTATGTGCCTTTACAACTTGCTTTTGATCTATTTTAAATAAATGTTTAGAAGTGGTTTTGCTAAATTACCCAGATATTCAATATCAACAAACATCTGATATATCAGAGATCATTTTGAAAGACATAATTTATTTCACTTAAGACTATTACTCTTCTTAAAATGAGAGGTAAACAGAAGATTAATTTAGTTACTTTTTATTTGTTTGTTTGTTTGTTTGTTTGTCTAAAGGGAGGCAGGAAGAGGAGGCAGACAGAGAGGGAGACAGAGAATCCTAAGCAGGCTTCAAACCCACGGCTGAGCCCAACACGGGACTTGATCTCATAACCCAGAGATCGCGATCTGAGCCGAAATCACGAAGTGGACATTTAACCTACTGAGCTACCAGGTTCCCTTAATTTAGCTCCTTATAGTTTGTATTTTCTGAATAGTCTCTTTTCCCTAGTTACCTGTATTCATGGTTTTCTCTTCCATGAATATTCGGTACCTTGTATGCACTTTTAAAAGTTAAAAGGAGTCTGATTTAACTTCAGTGAAAATACTTACCGATTCATAAATGAAGCATAAGGAATTTATTTTTAAAAGACAATATTATCTGGGATATATTACTTATGTGTGCATGCAAGAAAATTAATGCTGTTCCCCTATAGTTCATACATATTTTCGTGTGAACAGAATATATCTTCATGAATGTGCAATTGTTGAAATGATCTTCTCTCGATTCTCTCCATTTGATAAGTATTACCCTGTCATAATTACCATTTAGATGGTCTATGTAAAGTTATCACTTCTTCATTTCCCTGCTCTTTAAAAATATATATAAGTTTCACATTGGTGAAATGATTGGTGGTTAAAGGAACACATCTACACAGGTGTGCCCAGATCAACTGACAGACCGTTCTCAGATCCTTACTAGTTCTACCAAATGGCCGGCTCTTTCCTTTGGTTTAAATACACACAGTCCTTCTAAAGGAAGCAGACCCGGGCTGTTCAGTGGTTTCATACTTATTCACTTTTTGGTGGAGCCTTCAACTTTATTATACGAGTGGATTTAAATTCTATGTTATATCATTTGAGAGACTATGTGAAAGCAACTTTTCGATATGTATATTGTCTTACCTTTGAAATTACATTATTATAATGAAAAGCAGAGAGAGAGGAGTTCCACTTTTGAGAAGGAGACCAGGCGGTTGCTGGAGGCTCACGTCTCCACTCTATTAACCCGGACAAATTACAGAGAGCATGTGTTGAAAAGCAATAGAGAGTTATCGAAACCATGAGGACTCAATGGACTTAAAATTTTACAGTGGGGAAGCTATTTTAAGATGAGCTAAAGGTCTGCTGCTCTTCTCCCCTGGGGAACAGGGATTCCAAGCTCTGGTAAGGTGGAAGGTTAAGCTGCAGAGAAGGGAAACAAGCAGAGCGTTCAGATGTCTTGTACATAGGAGCTTCAGACAGAAAATTAAAGGACCCCAACATAGCAATGTTTTTCTCCAAGAGACAGTCTTTCTCTGAGTTCTGATCCTTACCTGAGTTTATAAAAGGTGGAGTGAGATCTCTTTCAGTCTTCGAGTACTCGGGGGACAGAATCCTATCCGGAGCGCCTGCTTCATGCACAAGACCCGTCTCACCGTGAAGTCAGATGGGCAAACACCCAAGCTCCAACTCTACAAAGCGTAAAAGCCGAGCTGAAACCTGAAAGCAGTACTAATCTGCTCACATTCTCACGTGACTCTAAAGCGACAAAGACCTGCAAGGCTCTGGATCAGCCCCAGGATCACGATGCCGACGCCTGATGTTAGGATAAGGCAGTAGATGGCAAGCATTAAATTCATAAACTAGATGATAAATGCAGGACAGTTGCTTTAAAAACAATGGAAAGGGTAAACAGAAAGTAAAGTTGAACTATAAGGCCCTGAAAATGTACCCAGGAGACTTCAGTCAAGTTAAAGAATTAACAAGACAGGAAACAACGGGTGTTGGAGAGGATGTGGAGAAAGGGGAACCCTCTTACACTGTTGGTGGAAATGCAAGTTGGTGCAGCCGCTTTGGAGAACAGTGTGGAGATTCCTCAAGAAGTTAAAAATAGAGCTTCCCTATGACCCTGCAATTGCACTACTGGGTATTTACCCCAAAGATACAGATGTGGTGAAAAGAAGGGCCATCTGTACCCCAATGTTGATAGCAGCAATGGCCACGGTCGCCAAACTGGAAAGAACCAAGATGACCTTCAGCGGACGAATGGATAAGGAAGGTGTGGTCCATATACACTATGGAGTATTATGCCTCCATCAGAAAGGATGAATACCCGACTTTCATAGCAACATGGACGGGACTGGAAGAGATTATGCCGAGTGAAATAAGTCAAGCAGAGAGAGTCAATTATCATATGGTTTCACTTATTTGCGGAGCATAACAAATAACTCGGAAGACATGGGGAGATGGAGAGGAGAAGTGAGTTGGGGGAAATCAGAGGGGGAGATGAACCATGAGAGACTATGGACTCTGAAAAACAACCTGAGGGGTTTTGAAGGGGTGGGGGGTGGGAAGTTGGGGGAGCCAGGTGGCGGATATTATGGAGGGCACGCATTGCATGGAGCACTGGGTGTGGTGCAAAAACTATGAATACTGTTACACTGAAAAGAAATTAAAAAAAAAAGAACAATAAAGCAAAAAAATAAAAAATAAAAACAACAAAGAAAAATGGACCACAGCTAGTCATGGAGTTAAGGTGAAGTGTAAGTTATTGGGCAGAGTTTTGAATTAGGCAGGGAGTTTTTGCATCTCATGTCACAGATTTGCGTGGTGACCTAAGAAATATGTAAAATGTGGAATGGTGATGTTTGCTTATGAAGAAACTTAGTGTTCTCATCGTGTTTGGCACGCAGCTAACAGAATTTACAGTTGCAAAAGGAATTCCAGTGCCCCGGCTCACCTCTCAGCCCAGCTCCACGCTGACATCGGGTCCCTGGTGAGAAATCCCCCTACTTCTGGACACGGGATTGCCTTTGGTGGCACACATTCGATGGTACTCAAGTACACGCATGTTTGAGCATTTGGTAGTCAACTTGCAACCTCCCTTTGTTCCCTGGTTTAAATTTACTTTCCAGTAAATGTATACACGAAGGGTTAATTCGTTCTTAGATTTATTCAAATCCAAGAGAGACCTAAAGTTGTTTTGTCGTTAACTCAGGCCCCGGAGACTCAACACACCGACCAGCTGAACTCAGCAAACTCCACTTAGAAAAATCTAGGTACCAAACACAAATTATGCGTAAGTTTCTGCTTGAAACAAATAAGTCTTAACACTGGCACATCGCATATGGCATATCTTATACACAAACATTCATCTTTCGAATTTTCTCGTTTTCTTTTTAATTTATTTTGGCTCAGAAGAACATGTCCATACCCTGCCATCCTGTTCAGAGAGTACTCTCTAAGACACACTGCCTCCTTGGAAAGCTACTTAAAAAAACAACCAAAAAAACCCCTGCAAAATCTGTATTTAGTTCCCAGTTCATGTATATGTAATAAAACCATGACATTTCCACAAGTGGGCATATATAGCACTATCTATGAGACTATAAGATTTGCAATAATCTAGTCATTTTGGATTATTATGAATAAGTCATACCCATAATATGACAAATAATTAAGGAACTGTGTGCTGTATTCAGGGGGAAATCACACTCGCACACACATTTATATCTATATTTGATATATTTGAAGATTTTTCAAGGTGAGACATTTCTAGAATTGTTTCTGCTCTTGGAAGTTTTATCTATGTGCATCTGAGCGATCAAAGCAACATGAACCAAAGTTTACTGGCTCTTTCCCAAATATTATAACTGGTTTTTCTTTAACAGCAGAAGGCTATGAAAGTTTTTTTTAAACACTTGCAAGTATTTGTAACTAATATTAGTAATGTCAATAAGGAGGGGAAACTGTTTTGAAAGGCTAATAAGCTGCATAAAATTATATGAACTGTACATCAGGGGTGATGTTTAAAATACCCAGCCAAGATAATTTTGTCAATATGCAATTAACTACAACTGTAAAATGAAGCATCTAATTTAATAGTGTTAATGATATTTATAATCTCCTCCAAAGTACTATGCAAAGATTACGGAGTACTTTGTAAAATTAATACTTTACTTCCCATTCCCTGCTGATTGGCAAGAACGTCATGCTGCATCCATAAGAGACAGCTGACAGAAATCATAGTGGTTGAATTTTCATGAGGAAAAAAACAAACAGGAAACGGGAAACACAGGTCCTGCCTCTCGTTTAAAATTCTAGTCACTTGAATATAAAATATTAGAAATGCATCTGAGATCAGAAGTATTTTAAGTTCTAACACCTAACATAGTTCTAACATCTAAATATCAAATAATTTATGGTGAATCATTATGATTTTCTTAAATTTTGAAAGCTTGCACTTACGTCTTGGATATAATCCTCCCATTACTGCAGTCAGGGGGACTGAAACAAGGCCAGCACTTGGGGCTACTTGTGGTGCTGGGCGCAGCGGATTGAGAACAGTGGGACTTGGACCAGGCTCCGCCTAGATAGTGAAAAAGAGAGGAAACTCGTTTTTTTTTTTTTTTAAGAGAATGAAGTGGGGGAGGGGTAAAGGGAAAGACAGAATCTCACGCAGAGTGTGGAGACTGACGTGGGGCTCTATCTCACAATCCCGAGATCATGACCTCGGCTGAAATCTCCAGGAGTCGGACGCTTAACCAGTGGAGCCACCTGGGTGCCCAGAACTGAGGAAACTCTTAGCCAATATCTACCCAGCACAGAAAATTCATTTTGCTACCTGGTAAATGCTGGTGAATATTTTCATCCAGAAACTAGACTCTTCACGTGACCAAAACAAGAATTTTTCAAAAATTCTCGGCAAGTTGCTGGTCCCGGGACAGGTCTTTGTCTGGATTCTGTCCTTCTATAACTTGCGTCTTACTTTCCTTTTCAGAGAATTTCAGGCACCCGAGGATTTTCCCTAAACTGCTGTATCTATAAACACATCTCTACCAGTTTCTGCTATGCATATTACGGTGTGCCGTGTTAATCTATTCCTTCCTATACTACACTACCCTCGGCTCTACTGTGGTGACATGATGTGACCGTCTGCCGGAGTCTTAACTTACACATAAATCTCAGCTCATCTCTCCTGCCTTTACACATTCTTCTAGTTTCTGAACTGTGGAAAAATTTTGGTCTCACCTGCTTTCGTTAAAACTTTATTAGCTAGTCCATTTATATTATTTAGCCAGTTTTTAGTGGTTTTTTCCCCACTTTTTCTCCTCTTAAACACGACAAGGAGTCACTAATCTCAATCTGAATTAAGTTTCTGATGCGCATTGCACGTTTCTTCACTCATAAACAAGAGAAAACTGGTCCCGACCTAAAGGAAAATAAATAATTTCTATTAATTGGTTGCAAAATAATTATCTAAGTGATTCTTTGAAATGTTAATAAATTGTGAGAAAGAGTGGATACTGTAAAAGTTTACAGGAATAAAGAATACTTAATACTATTCTGTGAAGCGGGAAATGTGTTTTATGAATCAACAAAGGTTAACATAATTGTAAACAGGTTGGGGAAACTTTATTTTAAACAGGGAATTATTACATAATGTACTTTCAGTGCCTTGAGTTTTGTGCATTTTAGGGAAGCTTTTTAAAAAGTTTCTTCCTTCATGAAATGCAAATCTCCATATCACAACAACTTGGGCAAAATATGGCATAACATCTGCTAAGGTGACTTAATTTAAATTCATTATAGTAGAACAGAAAAAGACCAAAGAAGCACAGAGGGTCATGTGTGACATATAAAAATAAGTAAATAAACTCTAATCTGCATGCATGTCAAGCATTGGAATAGTAAAAAGATTATTGCGATTGCTTTGGCTAGAAAATAAGTCTTGGGGTAGATTGGTATGTTGGGAGTAGTGACAGGTAGTTAAATTCTGGGAATAGTTTAAAGGAAGTAATGCCAAGATTTGCTCTTGGGTCAGATGAAGTGTTAAAGAATTGGAATGACTTTTAAGAATTTGGGTCAGAATAACTAGAAGACTGGAGTTGGCTCAGTCTACACCGATCTTATTACTACACGAACTGCCTAAATAATGACCTGTTGAATTATGAAAACTCCCAAACACACTGGTGTTATAATCCTACATGATAAGCCTCCCATCTCCCCAGTACAGCAGGTCCCTGCACTTTCCCGACAGGTCAGGTAGATTAGGCTCTGTTTTCACTCGTCACTAGTTCTCTTGGCCCTCCCAGTTCTAGAGCAGCTTAGGTGCTGGGTCCCTGTGCTTGCAGGAGCCTGGGACTGGAGTCCTGTTGTGTGCAAGGGAAGATATAATTCTCCCTATGCCTTCTCTACAATACCAGGCTCAGAGAGTTTGGGCCATAGCACGGGGCACTCTATAGAGAAAAAAAAAAGGAAAAAAAGATGTAAAAATTTAAGCTATGAGCCAAAGATTTAATAAGGCAGTGTTCCCAGACTAAACTATTCTAGCATATTATAGAAATCACATCTCTAAGTACTTTTCCATTATCAAAAGCTTGTTCCAAAACTTAACTACATAGCCTATAATATGAGGAAATCCACTTCTGTTTTCTTAAGCTGGTTGAAACTCTACTGATCTTCTACTGTTTTATAATATTTCATATCCCATATTTTGGATGAGCACAGGAATTGCTCTGTTAAAAGAAATTTCTCAGAATTCTGGTGGTATGCATAAAGAGCAAAATTAAGAAATTGGTACAAAATGGAGTTTACTATAAATTTATACTCAATCACTCCTCAGCTCTTTAGTTTGGGAGGTTGGTGGTGGGGAGGGGCCAAATTAAGTGTGATAGCAGGAGGTAACTGGTGTAAATCTTGGAGAACTCTAGCAACACTTGATATGGTGGGGCATGGTGGAAGGTAGTTTGCACAAATAAAGCTATGTGCAAATCTCTGTTCTGTTATTAACTTGTTGGTGACTCTGGGTTAGTCACCAGACTGAATGGAGCTTCTCTTTTCTTCTTGGTAAGATTTGGGGTCCGACATTTATCTTGCTCATAGAGTCGCTGGGTTGATTAAATAAAATATACAGTGGGGCACAAACTACTTAAATTACTTCAAAGTTGTTCAACTAATACCATTTATTTCTCCAACTAATTTTCTCTCCAACTGCTGTCCTCCTCGCCCTCCTCTGTTTCCGCTGCGCGTAACCTCCCACCTTTAGCTCAAGATAAGGAATCGGAATAAAGGATCTAAGAGTGTTTGCTTCAGTATGGCACAGTTAACTTTGCAAGATCCAAATGTTGATTTTTGAGTCTTCATAAAACAAATCTGATATTCCATGAGTAAAGAGTCAGCCGCACTTTGGAAGAAAGTGTCCAGAAGGAACAAACAGAAAAAAAATAACTTGTTCGAAAGTGATATATACAATATGTCTCTAGGGATTCAAGGGATTTAGGAAATACAAAATGGCATATCGAGTGTGAAGAATAAGGATCCGTGACACGATACACAGATGGTGGCAGGCAGCTGGGAACAGATACATCGTCAATGGCCACTACATTCTCACATTCTTCAGATTGTGCATTGAAAGCATGTCACAAACTGAATTTTTGATAGAAAATATTTTTTTCTCCTCTGTGCACAAAAAGAATATATATATATATGCTTTCTGCAGGTTTGATTCTGTCTCTGAAATAGAAGGAAAAACCCTTGTCAGAACTAATAATCCTCTACTGGAAAGCCTCCTAATGAGAATGACATAGGGCCCTGCCTGATAGGGCTCTGCCTTAGAAAGGAGAGAATTGTTCCACCCGTTTTTGCCAAAATTTCTGTTACATAAATTCTTTCTTTCCTGTCCTTTACTGGGGTGCAACATTTCTGTTTGGTTAAATTTAACAGCAGAAGTCTTTTCAAGCACCACCATTATGGCTTCCTACAATCATGGAAGATAAATATAAAATGAAGGGCAGGAAAGAGCCAATGGTATTCAGTGGCTCTCATTTTTCATGTCTCTAAAATAAGGGAAAACAAATAACCTGGCATTCTGTCTTTTATAAAAAAAAAAATGAGATAAGCAAAAGACGGTCACCACCTGGCCCAGACGATGTTAGGATTTTTTTTTTTAAGATTTTTATTTATTTATCTGACAGAGAGAGATCACAGTAGACAGAGAGGCAGGCAGAGAGAGAAAGGGGAAGCAGGCTCCCCACTGAGCAGAGAGGCCAATTCGGGTCTTGATCCCAGGACCCTGAGATCATGACCTGAGCCGAAGGCAGCAGCTTAACCCACTGAGTCACCCAGGCGCCCATGATGTTAGGATTTTTAAAGAAAGCTGAAACTGCCGTGAAGCCCTCCTGATTTCTCTGATGATGGACCCCACCGCATAATGAGAAAATGTTAAATTGAGCAAAGCATTATTAAAAGCAGAGCTATTCATAACTAACTGGGTCAAAATTCAGTGAAAATTCTGGGAAGAAATTAGGGTAGATTGTCCCTCTAATGTCCAAATCAGTAGAAAAAAAAAGAAGAAAAAAATGTCAAGAAAGGATGATCACATGCTTCAGAGTCCTTACAGAGCATGCATGTGTTACTTTTCCCAGTGTTTATTGACAAAGGTGTAGGGAATAAAGCCTGTGACCGTTCGTCTGTTTTCCCTCATATTTTCTGGCACTGCCGCCCAAAAGGCAAACTGGGAATGAGCTACTGTGGATGGTCATAATCCTTGTCCTTTTGTGAATTGCCTCGCTGACTGGGCAATTCTGTTGGACTCTGCTGCGGAATTGTTCTTCCTTCTTCCCTCCTTTTGCCAGAGTTATGAATTTGCCCAGAGTGGGAATAACTGAACTTAAAGAGAATCAAGAGAGCCATCACTCAGAACAGGATAACCTTGTCGCCTTTGGAACACAACAATCACTTACACTATGTGAAGTAGTTAGAGCTAACATCCTTCCTCCCTACTCCAAAACAAACAAACAAACAAACAAACAAAAACCAAGAAAGTATCCCCCAAGCGCAGTGTTGCAAATGTCACAGAGTTTACAGCTGGTCTCTACAGGGGCTTGAACCGTACTGATCCACTTCTACACAGATGTTTTCTGTTAAATACAGTACAGTACTGGAAATGTATTTTCTCTTGAAAATAACCTTCTATAATTTTTCATTAATATTTTATTTTCTCCAGCTTATCTTATTTTTTGAGAATGCAGCATATAATACATATAATATACAAAATATGTGTTAACTGTTTATGTTCAGTAAAGGCTGGGGGCAGAAAGGTAATTTGTTACACCAATTTGGAAAACATTTGTTAGTTTCTTAGAAAAGACAAGACCATCTACCATACGATATGGCAATTCCACTCCTAGGTCCTCTACCCAAGGGAAATAAATATTTCCATACACAGATCTGCAAACAAATGTTCATCGCAATTTCACTTGTTATACTAGAAAAATGGAATTACTCTGAAATTCTGTAACCCAGGAATGGATAAAAAATGTATGGCGTATTCACACAATGGAACGCTATTCAGACTTTGAAAAATGAACGACTGGTATAGGCAACAATATGGATAAATCTGAAAATAATTTTACTTTGGGAAAGACTCCAGGCAAAAAGAGTATATAGGCTGTTTTTCCATTTATAGAAAATTCTAGAAAATACAAACTAATTTATGGCTATAAATTACATCATTGATTTCCTGTTTGGGGGATTATGAATCTCAGGGAGGGATACAAAGTGGCATTAGGAAACTTGGGGCGTTGAGTACTAAATTCACTATTTTGATTGTGATGATGGTTTTCAGGTGCATACGTATGTAAAATTTATCAAATTGATTACTTTGAATGTATATAGTCTATTATATGTCAATCACTCATCAATAAAGCTGTTTAAAAGTGGCAGTTTGCACAGCAGGGTGTTCTGACACAATCTGTTTCACCAGTTTTTATTCATATTTCACGGTATAGTTCACCCTTGAACAACATGGATTTGGACTGCATGTGTCCATTTATCTGTGGATTTTTTTTTTAAATCACACAGTACTGTAATATATTTTTTCTTGAAAATGATATTTTTGACTTTTTTCTCTCATTTACTTTCTTTTAAGAATACAGTATATAATGCATGTAACACACAAAATGCGTGTTAATTGACTCTGGTATTGATAGGTTTCCGTCAACAGTAGGCTACTAGTGGTTGAGTTTCTGGGATACTCAAAAGTTATACTCCTATTTTTTTTATTGTGTGGGGATAGCACCCCTAACCCCCATGTTGTTCAAGGATCAACTGTATATACAAGAAAGTATTTGATAATTCATGACTGAGAGAGAGTCTGGACAATAGATACAACCGTGGTTCTACTAACTTAGACCAAAATCAGATCCAATAATACATTATATAGTTGAATAACCTTTTTTTTTTTCTTTCTACTCATATGGTAAATAACAGATGTTCTCTATCCTATTAAGTGCCGCCCAAGTCATAAAATAAAAAACACAATTTTGGATTATTAATAATTAAAATAAATATTAAATTATCCAGTTTTAAGTTGTTCATAATATATGTGTGTATTGTAAGCAATCAACCTCCACCTGCCTATAAGGTCTTTGAACCATTTTGAGCATTTTCTTGCTTAACCTGTCTGACTAATTCATGTCAATTGTTGCTTCCACTGACTCAGAAAAAATTTTGAAGGCATGCAAGGCTTTTCTGGACTGCAAAGAGGAAAGTCTGGAATGGTGATGTGACAGGATTAGGTGAAATGGGCTTAAGGAGTTGAGTATCAATAACAGATCTGTGGTAAAGGAAAGTGTGTCTCACAAAACAGATGGCCAGTTCTTGAACTCTGTGAAAGACAAAAAGGAAATCCATTTTGAACCAAAAACATGCCATGCCTGTGACATGGAGACATAATTATTGGGCAACCTTTGGTCTCTTCTCAGCTTTCACATTTTTTAAATTGACAATATCCCAAGGATCCAGGAAACACAGCCTGAGGCGAAGATAAATCACTAACGCTTTATTTGAGAGATGAAAATTCAGGTCAATGAGAGTGAGGACAAAGAAAAATGAGGCAGGGAATGATGGAAGAAATGCAAGGTGATTTGTTACCATGGAGTCTACCGCTTCTCAAGGTGTGAACAGAAACACAGATGTGTCTTTTTGCCTCAAAGGATGTCTTCCGACACGCTCCATCCATATACCACCTCTCAGAAGAGTGATCGGAAGGAGAAAGGGAACAGAACTTAAGCGCTGAGTTCCTCACCATCTTTTATTTCTCATGGGTCAAAGATCACTCCCAGGAAAGTTAACCCCCCCGGGACTTAGGTTGCACTGTCTAGCCTCTCCTGTATTTCACTTAAATGCAGAAATGGCATGAAGAGGTCAAACTTTCTGTGGTCCACCCACCTACCTCTGCAGAAAACAAAGGGACAATGGCAGATGCTGGACACTTGGAGCAAAGAAAAAGCCTCAGTGTGTGGCAATGATTTGACGAATGTTTCCTTTCATCAGTCAGGAGAATTAACACAGCTTTGCTGACTCCGGGTCAGGGTAGCAATAGCTTCACCTGTCTCGCCTCAAGGCAATGTTGACTCTTCTGCTTTCCATGATAACATATTTCCATTTTACGAAACATCACATTGACCTATAACATTGGCGACATGCTAATCTGACCTGGCGAACAGATAATGGTTAAGTGTTCTGGAGACCCAGGAAAGAAAAAAAAAAAAAGACCAATGAAAGCAGATGATTGCAAGGATTTAAACTCCTGAAGATTCCTGAGACTCAAACATCTGTGGGGTTTCTTCAAGTCCACATAAAAACACTTTTCAAAATGTATAGAGTTCTGTAGCCCTCTTCAGGTTTTGTAGGCAACTGTGATAAGTTGTTTGCAAACTGCCTGCCGTTAATTTCCTCCCTTTATCCACACCCATAGGTGAATATCCACACACACAGATTATAGGCTCTGCCCTGGGCCCTGGGTTGGTCAATGAGAACCTTGCAAATGTGACATGAGTAAAAATTCAAAGCATGTTTATGTCCTGCAATTTCTCTGTTGCTTTGGTGAATGACAGACCAGTAGTCAATAAATACTTTGTAAGTGGATGATTTGTTTTTAATCTTGAATGAAACAAGAGAGAAAATTTGTTTTGTTTTATTTTGCTTAGTTCTGAATTAACTGTTTTACTTTCTGTTATAAAAATGAATGTATACTCATAGGCATGTTTAGGGTAGGTTTTATATATTTTTAACATATTTCAAAAAGTATGTTCTATTTTTTGGTCATAAAATCATCAGGAATTATTTTTTTAAACAAATCTTTATATACTTTAAAGCATTTTTAGGTTTACAATAAGATTGAGAGACTTCCCATATAGCCCTGTCCTCCCCAACACATGCATAGTCTCTCACATTAACAACATCATTCAATAGATGGTATTTTTTTTTTTAAAGATTTTATTTAGTTATTTGAGAGAGAGAAAGAGCCCAAGCAGACAGAGTGGCAAGCAGGAGAGGCAGATGCAGACTCCCTGCGGAGCAGAGAGCCCAGATCTGGACCTTGGGATCATAACCTAAGCCAAAGGCAGACAGACGCTTAACTGGCTAAGCCACTCAGGCTCCCGTAGATGGTACTGTATTATTTTATTTTATTTTTTAATTAACAAAGATGAACCTGCTTTGACACATCATAATCACCCAAAGTCCATATGTTACCTTAGGGGTCTGTATAGTCTATAGATTTGGAAAAATGTGTAATGACATGTATCATCATTCATCAGGAATTTGACTAGGCCAATTAACTTCAAGCTTACCATCCTCTTGAATCTATCTCACATACTACCTCGAAATTATTTTTTATTCTATCCCCTCACCTCCAAATATAACTAAGGGCACAAATTGACCTTTTTTTTTTTTTTAAAGATTTTATTTATTCATTTGACAGAGATCACAAGCAGGCAGAGAGGAAGGCAGGGGTGGGGGTAAGCAGGCTCCCTGCTGAGCAGAGAGCCCAATGTGGGGCTCGATCCCAGGACCCTGAGATCATGACCTGAGCTAAAGACAGGGGCTTAACCCACTGAGCCACCCAGGTGCCCCCGACCTTTTTTTAAAAATAACAATTTTAACTTACTTTTTACATAATGCTTTTTTTTTTCTAATGGAAATAGACATTTCTTTAAAATCCACATTTTTCCCTTTAAGATTTAATTATTTATTTGACGTAGACACAGCAAGAGAGGGAACACAAGCAAGGGGAGTAGGAGAGGGAGAAGCAGGCTTCCTGTGGAGCAGGGAACCCGATGCGGGGCTTGATCCCAGGATCCTGGGATCAGACCTGAGCCAAAGGCAGACGCGGTTAATGACTGAGCCACCCAGGCACCCATAAAATCAACTTTTTACTCTATTCCAATTAAAGAAAGATTAGAGTAGATCAATTCTCTTCAGTAGGTTTTGGAATCTAAAGTTTAGATTTAATTTCCATTTATAGTATGCTCACATTTTGTATAAAATGATTAAATTTCTAGGTTTCCTCACCTAGTAAGTGTGCCGTATGTACGCCTACCTCACTACGCTGTCCTGAAGACAGTACAAAGAATGGAAAGAACTTAGCATGGAATTTTATCTGTAACAGACACTGAATAAAATTTGTCTCCCCAATTTGTATAATTTATTATCAAACAACCACATCTTTACTTTTTATCCTTTATTTATTCTATTTTTTTATTTGTAAGGTTTGTGTATTTATTTAGAGAAAGAGTGCACGTGAGCTGAGGACGGGACAGGAAAGAGCCAAGTGAGAGCGCGAGAGAATCCCAAGCAGACTCCCTGCTGGGTGCAGAGCCCCAACC